>SJYA01010457.1:0-13663 GCA_006410615.1 Neotragus moschatus
TCCAAGTATGTCTTGACCAGGAATGCTGAAGAAGCTGAAGTTGAACAATTCTAGGAAAACCACAAGACCCTCTAGAAGTAACACCCCCCAAAATGTCTTTTTCATTATAGGGAACTGGAATGCAAAAGTAGGAAGTATAGAAATACCTGGAGTAACAGGGAAACTTGGCCTTGGAGTACAGAATGAAGCAAGGCAAAGGTTAATAGAGTTTTGCCAAGAGAATTCAGTGGTCATAGCAAACACCCTTTTTCAAAAACACAAGAGATGACTCTGCACAGGGACATCACCAGATGATCAATGCCAAAATCAGACTGATTATATTCTTTACAGCCAAAGATGGAGAAACTCTATACAGACAGCAAGAACAAGAGTGGGAGCTGACTGTGGTTTAGATCATGAACTCCTTAGTGCCAAATTCAGGCTTAAACTGAAGAAAGTGGGGAAAACCAGTAGACTATTCAGGTATGACCTAAATAAAACCCCTTATGATTATACAGTGAAAGTGAGAAATAGATTTAAGGGCCTAGATCTGATAGATAGAGTGCCTAATGAATTGTGGAGAGAAATTTGTTACATTTACAGGAGGCAGTTATCAAGGCCATTCCCAAGAAAAATAAATGCAAAAATGTAAAATGGTCTTCTGCAGAGGTCTTACAAATAGCTAGAAGAAGAAGAGAAGAGAAAGGCAAAGAAGAAAAGAAAAGATATACCCACTTGAATGCAGAATTCCAAAGAATAGCAAGGAGAGATAAGCAAGCCTTACTCTGTGATCAATGCAAAGAAATAGAGGAAAAAAATAAAATAGGAAAGATTAGAGAGCTCTTCAAGAAAATTAGAGATACCAATNAAGAAGAGAAGAGAAAGGCAAAGAAGAAAAGAAAAGATATACCCACTTGAATGCAGAATTCCAAAGAATAGCAAGGAGAGATAAGCAAGCCTTACTCTGTGATCAATGAAAAGAAATAGAGGAAAAAAATAAAATGGGAAAGACTAAAGAGCTCTTCAAGAAAATTAGAGATACCAATGGAACATTTCGTGCAAAGATGGGAACAATAAAGGACAGAAATAGTATGGGTCTAGCAGAATCAGAAGACATTAAGAAGAGGCAGCAAGAATACACAGAACTGTACCCAAAAAAAATTTTTTTTTTCACGACCCAGATAATCATGATGTTGTGTTCACTCACCTAGAGCCAAACATCCTGGGATGTGAAATCAAGTGGGCCTTAGGAAGCACCACTAGGAACAAAGCTAATGGACGTAGATAAAATTCCAGTTAAGCTATTTCAAATCCTAGAAGATGATGCTGTTAAAGTTCTGAACTGAATTTCCAAATTCCAGAAAATTTGGAAAACTCAGCACTGGCTACAGGACTGGAAGAGGTCAGTTTTCATGCTAATCCCAAAGAAAGGCAATGTCAAAGAACACTGAAACTATCGCACAATTGCACTCATCTCCCATGCTAGCAAACTAACGCTCAAAATTCTCCTAACGAGGCTTCAAGAGTATGTGAACCAAGAATTTTTAGATGCTCAAGATGAAATTAGAAAAGACAAAGGAACGAGAGATCAAATTGCCAACAACTATTGGATCACAGAAAAAGCACGAGAGTTCAAGAGAAACATTTATTTCTGCTTTACTGATTATGCAAAAGCCTTTGACTTTGTGGATCACAGCAAGCTGTGGAAAATTGTTAAATAGATGGAAATCCAGACCACCTTACCTGCCTCCTGAGAAATCTGTATGCAAGTCAAGAAGCAACAGTTAGAATCGGACATGGGACAACAGACTGGTTTCAAATTGGAACAGAGTACCTCAACGCTGTATATTGTCACCCTGCTTATTTAACTTATATGCAGAGTACATCATGAGAAATCCTGGACTGGATGTCGCACAAGCTGGAATCAAGATTCCCAGAGGGAGTATCAATAACTTCAGATATGTAGATGACACGTCACTTATGGCAGAAAGGGAAGAACTAAATAACCTCTTGATGAAAGTGAAAGAGAAGAGTGAAAAAGCTTAAAACTCAGCATTCAGAAAACTAATTGTGGCATCCGGTCCCATCACTTCATGGCAAATAGATGAGGAAACAGTAGAAACTGAAACACTTTATTTTTCTGGGCTCCATAATCACTGCAAATGGTGACTGTAGCCATGAAATGAAAAGACACTTGCTCTTTGGAAGAAAAGCTGTGAGCCACCTAGAAAGCATAGCATCTAGAAAGCAGAGACATTACTTTGCCGCCAAAGGTCCATCTAGTTAAAGCTATGACTTTTCCAGTAGTTACGTATGGATGTGAGAGTTGGACTATAAAGAAAGCTGAACATTGAGGAACTGATGCTTTTGAACTGTGGTGTTGGAGAAGACTCTTGAGAGTCCCTTGGACAGCAAGGAGATCCAGTCAACCCTAAAGGAAATCAGTCCTGAATGTTCACTGAAAGGACTGATGCTGAAGCTGAAACCCCAATAATTTTGCCACCTGATGGGAAGAACTGAATCATTGGAAAAGACCCTGATGCTGGGGAAGATTGAAGGCAGGAGGAGAAACGGACAACAGAAGATGAGATTGGATGGCATCACTGGCTCAATTAACACGAGTTTCAGTAAACTCTGGGAGTTGGTGATGGACAGGGAGGCCTGGCGTGCTGCAGTACGCGAAGAGCTACACACAACTAAGTGACCGAATTGAACTAAACTGATGCTCACAGTATGTTAGGGAAATTTTAAAAAAGAAAAAGTCTGTTTAGACTTCAGAGACGAAGCAGAGCAGGCCTCTAACCTTGCTTCTAATCTGCCTGGACACTGCCCTAACTGGCAGTGACTCTGAGTGACTGTAGCACAATAGATAAGATGTGGGAGAAATTTTGAGGTTGTTAAGCCCCTGTAGGGTGCCTGTCCAACCAAGCCGCAGGTGGAGCAACATTCCAAGTTTTACACAACAAAACAAATAGCATTAACAGGAAACCAGGCTTGTAATTTGGTCACAGATTGATGATGATTATCAGTTTGCCTCTGTCCTGGGATTATAAGAGCGAACTCCTGAACTGCAGTTTTTGAAGTCTCACCCATTGGGTGGATGCACTGCCTGGGCCCTTGTCCAAACTGGGACTCCAGATGCTGTAACACAGGACTTCCCAGCTTTGATGAAGTCTGAAAGTGAAAGTGAAAGTCGCTCAGTCCTGTCTGACTCTTTGCACCTTCATTGATTATACAATCCATGGAGTTCTCTAGGTCAGAATACTGGAGCAAGTGAAGTGAAGTGACAATCATTCAGTAGTGTACAAACTTTTTGACCTCATGGACTATACAGTCCATGGAATTCTCCAGGCTAGAATACTGGAGTGGGTAGCCTTTCCCTTCTCCAGGAGATTTTCTCAACCCAGGGATCGAACCCCAGTCTCCCTCATTGCAGGCAGATTCTTTACAAGCTGAGCTACAGGGAAACCCAAGAATACTGGAGTGGATCGCCTATCCCTTCTCCAGGGGATCTTCCTGACCCAGGAATCACACCGGGGTCTCCTGCATTGCAGGTGGATTAAGTCTGGATTTTGATCAAAACTCAATTTAGTGATGTATTCCTTGCTCTTTCTCTTTTCTTTTAATGTTAGTATGTTGAAAATAAGCTAGATAATTCTCTAATAAATGTCTGTATTATTTATTTGTATATAACGAGTGAATTATTTTGTTAGCAAATCCTCTGAACTGGAGATGAAAGTGAAAACTTTCAGTAAAACACAGTATTATCATGCAAAGTAAATAAAAAAGCATATTGAACATAATTTGTAAAGTATTACGGTACTGCCCATGGTTAAATATAATAATTATATTATTTTTAATCTATTTTCACTTCTAGATGGTTAATTTCACAAAAGCAGAATTTAGCTCTGCTTTTTATTTATCACATAGTTGATGTTCAATACATTTATTTTTTAATAGACAGATGAATAGGGAGAATGAATAACATACTTTTTTTTTTTTTCAGAATTTGCTTACAAACTAATATCAGGTGGAAGGTAAATATTTAATTTAGGTTTTTTCCATTTTGTTTTGTTTTAAAATACAGTTTTCTAATGATGGTTTAAAAAACTTCAATTGAATATTTCACATTAACCAGAGAGAAAGATTACACTGAGTTCTTGGGATTTATTTGGTTTTGTGAATGGTGAAAATCTAAGGTGGAGGTGTAACAATACACAGATAGAGGACCTGGCCACAGATTTAAATCAAATTTTAATCATATAAGAAATGTATGAATAGTTATTAAAATATGCACCAAAATCATGTTTCCTTTAGCACCTCTTCAAGTGATATTTTACTGTGTTTATAATGATTAGATTTGTTTCTGGAAAATTACCAGATGCTCATAACATTAAGGTCTGCTCAATGTTTATTCCTTGTTGAGGAGGCCATGCATCAATCACGATTTTCTATATTCCTTTTTTGGGCTTCACTTGCACTTGATAAATTTTTCACCTACTGTTAAATTTCTAATTAGTAAATGTTTTGTCAACAGTGCACATTGCACGTCTTCACACAGTTAAGATTTTCTGGTGGCTTTCAATCAGATCCTGAACATATAATGCTACACACATGCCTTATGAATGCATATGCTTTGTATTATCACTCCCTTGCTTGTTCAAGTTATCTCATTTTAGATTTACAGATAATGTCATGAAGCACTGGCTTTTCTTTTTCCACACAATACTGTGCAGTAAGAGTTATTTTGCTATCTTGGTGAAATGTTGTTAAGATGGAATGCAACTGTTTTGAACTGTGTTATCAGCAGCAACCATATCTATCACAATCAGAAGTGAAGTGGATAAAGATGACACACAACTATATTTCAAACAATTCAGATGGTTATTCAATAACTCCCTTTATCATTACCATATTTTTTGGTGCAGTCCTATATCCAATTTTTCACATGCATTATGATATGTGTCTTCTGCTCTGAAGTTCAGTTCAGTTCAGTCACTCAGTCGTGTCCAACTCTGCTCTGAAGGAGCTAACATAAATGATTATCTAAAAATAAAATGCTATCTTTTAAGTAGTCACATTACTTTACACTCAAATATCACATATTAAAATTATTTCTAAATTAGATTAGCCATCCTGGAAAAATATTTTTGTTCAGTCTTATATACAAGTCTGTACAAAATATTACATGTCCTATAGAAATTTGATTGCAAATTATGGGTTATATAAAATCTACAAGCAATGTATCCATTATAAAAACTCATTGTAGCTTTACTAAATGTTGAATTTTTGCAAAATGGCATTTCAGCTAGCATTAATATTTGTTGATTATCAGAAGAAAATAGAGTAGTTTATAAACTTGATTGCCAATTATAAACTGGTTAATTTATAAAGCATGCACTTCATTCCATCATTTAAAGTGTTCGTATATTCCTATCAGGGAAATTATACACTACACAACTAATTCAGCTGGTTGAAATAAGCACTTTCATAATATTAAGGCAACTTCCTCTTCGTAGTTTCTACCTCATTTTTACACCTGCTTGACTCATTTGTTTGAACCAAAAGAAAGTCATTTCAAAAAAATGTTGTCACACAATCGATATCTTTGAAACTATGCTTTGGCTGTGACTGAGCATTTTTGAAGAACCAGAACCCATTATCTGGTGACAGAATGCCAGATCTGCTGACATTTACTTTCATTTTAAACATCAGCATAAAAATTTCCGCTGCTGATGCTCATTAAATATTGCACTAATGATTTTGACATGTAAAACATTATTATGTCATTGAATTATTTATAAAACTATGGATCCTCAATATTGTTTCCTTGCTCAGTTTCATATAATCACATACACCAGAGTTCCTTATGAGTTATATAATTTGAGAATCATCAATACAAAATGTTTATAGGACAGCGATCACTTGGAGAATTTATAATCTAGATGAAGAGGAAATGGTGCAGGACGTGAGTCCCTGATATCACTGCCTGGACACCAAAGGACATCTGATGTGACACGTAACTAAACATTACTATCCTCAAATTGACTTTCTGACTTAGTTTTTGATCACTCTGATTCTCCTTGAAAATGCTCACTGGAGTGTCAGTGTTTTGTCTGGACGTCTTGTATGTTACTTGCAATCCTAAACCTAACTCTGTCCTGGGACCAAAATAACATTGCTACGTGGTTGTTGATATTCAGTTGTTAAAGAAATGACAGGCCCTTAGATATCTGTTTGTTTCTGCTTCAAGATTTTCTTTCATCTTCTTGGTCATTTCTTTCCAAATCAGTGTCTGTCTTCTCACTTCTAGCCTCTTTTTTCTTGATCTAATATAGGATTTTCATTCCACTATTAATTTAAGTCTCATTCTCATTCTCTTTATAGAAATGCCCTTCTCTTTCCATGCTTAATTAAAACTTGGCTCTCTTCCATTGATGGTTTTCTTCAGACTTGTCAATAGGAAACTGTGCTTTCTCCCATATCCTACTTAATATAAAACACAGAAGTGAAATTAATTTACTATTATTTGCAGACCACTACTTAGTTCACAAAAAATAAAATATGGTCCTTTGGAATTTTATGCAATCTAATTTCATCACTTTTATGTGCTATCCTTGACATCATTTAACTTTCAGGGTCAATTCTCTATATTCTTTGAGAATACAGGCAAAAAGGATTTCAGTTTTATTCCCTTCTACTAAGTATGTAATTACCCAATACTATTTGAAAACCCATTTAGAATACCAATTAAAATATAAAGGGAGAAGTTCCTGGGTTTCATTAACTTAGTTGCTTTCACTTAAATTCCATAGCAGTTATCACACTCTATACCTTTTCAATGAAAGCAACCATGCCACTTTAAAAAATCAAAAATTCACTGGCCAATAATTTCTTGTCTTTTGTTTTCTTTCTTTATATATGAAAACAACTGTTCTTTAACTTTCTGAAGGCCTTTATTTTCTTTCTTTCTTTTTTTTTTTGTCTCACAACTTCTTCTTGTACTTATATAAGGTCTAAGTTTCATGGACCCAATATTCAAATTCATGCATTAAGTTTTACATAGGGAAATGAGAAAGACAAAGCCAAGGGAGACATAAGACCGATAACACATTCATGATCTCATGATATATACATTGGGAGAGAGTAGTTTATTGAAACGTGAATTGATGAATGTGGATATTTGTGTTAGGTTGGATAAGGTAAAAAAAAACTGAAAAAATATTAATATTTCAGACATGTGTTTAATAAAAGGATTAAATTTGTTGATCATTTGACGGGCTGAGAGACCAAAAATGTTATGGTGTTTGCTGAAAGAGTAGACCAAAAGAAAAGTAATATTATCTGACCAGAGCTTACTTGTACCTTTCAACTAGAGCTCGCCACCACTACTGACCACTTCACTGGGAACACTGATTTCTCATATTGGAACCACTGAATATATTTTTTTTTCCTGCCACTATTCTCACCTTCTCCATCTTCCCTTTCTGACTTTTGATCTCTCCACAGAATCTCAAATCCATAGAACCTAGTATGGAAATATTACACAATGGAGACTGGGAAATGTAACTTAAATATTTTTCAGGTCTAGCTGTACAAAATTTAGCACACAGGAGTATGCATGGGGCTCAGTAGACAGCAAAAAGATAGCCAGCATAAGGTGTGATTGCAGAAGTGAGTAAAATATTTAAAAAAATAAAAATCAGTCCATATACATTATTAAGTTTTTCATAGTTTAAATTCCATCTCTTTTTTATTTCTAACCTAATCATTCATTTTGTGAGTGGCACTTCCTCTTATATAGGCATCATTTTTCATTTGAGAATCAATGAAACTGTGATTAGCAATTGGCACTTTTACATGGCACAAAATCTTGAATCCTTTATTCTTTTAAATTGATAAAGTATTCATACTTTATCAATTTGTCAATTCATAAAGTATTCATACTTTATCAATTTGTCAATTCATACTTTGTCAAAGAAGTGAAGAAGTGAAGCACTCAGTCGTGTCCGACTCTTTGCAACTCGTGGACTGTAGCCCACCAAGCTCCTCCGTCCATGAGATTCTCCAGGCAAGAGTACTGGAGTGGGTTGCCATTTCCTTCTCCAGGGGATCTTCCCAACCCAGGGATCAAACCGAGGTCTCCCACATTGCAGGCAGACGCTTTAACCTCTGCGCCACCAGGGAAGCCCATTCATACTAAAGTCATAGCAAACAGAACCTAAAGGGAACAGCCTCTGCCTTAGGTAAACACATTTGTGCAAAACAACACAATTTTGCTGAAAATTTTTTCTAAATAACATCCTATGGCATATTGATGACTAACTTTATGACCTCAGTAGAAATCACACTGACATATTAGAGGCTGGTGGATTTTGCTTCATACCAGGCACGAGAAAATAATGACTGTTCCAGTACATCTAACTATTCCAGTACAAAATTCACTCTGATATTCCCTTTTGATATTATTGACATGAGAGAGATAATCATAAAGCTACCTTTTTAATTAGGCCAATAATTTACTAGAACCATTTAGTTTTACAGAATCAGTATAACTAAAATATGTATAATATTCCATTTTGTATCTCTATCATGATTCCAATTTTGTTTATTTATTTTTTATTCATTCTTACTATTTAATATGTTTTCAAAGAGTAATAAAGAATCAAAATAGCATCAATGTTAACAATTAGATAATATAAATTATATACATACATAATGAAATAATTCAAAATTGTGTTTTAGTTTTATGAACTTTAGAAGTAAAAACATGAAATGTTTCATATGCAAGGCTGATATTTTTCTCAATAGCATATGATCTGATTGTTTTTCTACTAGAAATGACAGAATTACAAGGTCAATTTGATCTTTGGCCCTTGGTTATATAGCGACAACTTTTCCTCTGAAAAGATTGGCTCAGTTCCTGAGGAAAAGGAGGAAATCATGCAGATCAATCACAGTATATGAAAAAGCATCAGAAATAGCTTCATTCAGAATCTTAGCTATAAAAGTATTTGAGGTCCTAGGAATCTCTTATTCATGGGTTTTTCCTCATTCATCTTATTCCAAGAATTCTGCTGAGAGAAACAGATCCAAAACTACATGAGAAAATCTTGCTTTCCAGGAAATAGTTTTAAAATCCCATTCAAGGTCTAGAACTGTTCTCTCTAATGCATTCACCACTAGCCACATGCAGCAACTTAAATTAATTAAAATTAAAGTACAAATTCAGTTGTGCAACTTACACTGTCATAGGTTCATAGTCGTATGTAACTAGGGGTGATGACTATATTGGAAAAGACAAACAAGAAAAGTCCATCATCTCTGATAGCTCTATTAGGTAGTACTGGTCTGAAACAAGACAAAGTGGGGACATGGTAGTTTTATAATTGTGATCCCAGGTACTCCCTAGAGGTGAATTCTCATCTAATAGCTAATAAACATGTTGTATGTTGTCAAACAAAATACACCTGTTTTGAATACCTATCTAGAAATGAACTTATCCTTGAAATAGGAATAAAATAGGAGATATTAGAGTCATAATTTAGTTTGAAAACCTATAGCCTATTCTGGAAAAGTCATAACTTCCACATACTTATTTTTTTTTAAATAGACATCAACTTTTATTTAGACCACGTGACCTGCCTCTTGAGAAACCTATATGCAGCTCAGGAAGCAACAGTTAGAACTGGACATGGAGCAACAGACTGGTTCCAAATAGGAAAAGGAGTACGTGAAGGCTGTATATTGTCACCTTATTTATTTAACTTATATGCAGAATACATCATGAGACATACTGGGCTGGAAGAAACACAACCTGTAATCAAGATTGCCGGGAGAAATATCAATAACCTCAGATATGCCGATGACACCACCTTTATTCCAGAAAGTGAAGAGGAACTAAAAAGCCTCTTGATGAAAGTGAAAGAGGAGAGTGAAAAAGTTGGCTTAAAGCTCAATATTCAGAACATAAAGATTATGGCATCTGGTCCCATCACTTCATGGGAAATAGATGGGGAAACAGGGGAAACAGTAGAAACAGTGTCAGACTATTTTTCTCGGCTCCAAAATCACTGCAGATGGTGAATGCAGCCATGAAGTAAAAAGAAGCTTACTCCTTGGAAGGAAAGTTATGACCAACCAAGATAGCATATTGAAAAGCAGAGATACTACTTTGCCAACAAAGGTCCATCTAGTCAAGGCTATGGCTTTTCCAGTATCCATGTGTGGATGTGAGAGTTGGACTGTGAAGAAAGCTGAGTACCAAAGAGTTGATGCTTTTGTTTTAATGTAAATTTATTTATTTTAATTGAAGGTTAATTACTTTACAATATTGTATTGGTTTTGTCATACATCAACATGAGTCCGCCACAGGTATACACATTTTCCCCATCCTGAACTCCCCTTCCTCCTCCCTCCCAGTACCAGAATTGATGCTTTTGAACTGTGGTGTTGGAGAAGATTCTTGAGAGTCCCTTGGACTGCAAGGAGATCAAACCAGTCCATTCTAAAGGAGATCAGTCCTGGGTGTTCTTTGGAAGGAATGATGCTAAAGCTGAAACTCCAGTACTTTGGCCACCTCATGGGAAGAGTTGAATCATTGGGAAAGACTCTGATGCTGGGAGGGATTGGGGGCAGAAGAAGGGGACGACAGAGGATGAGATGGCTGGATGGCATCATCGACTTGATGGACGTGAGTCTGAGTGAACTCCAGGAGTTGGTGATGGACAGGGAGGCCTGGCGTGCTGCAATTCATGGGGTTGCAAAGAGTAGGACACAACTGAGCGACTGAACTGAACTGAAGCTTTAAAAAATTAATACATCTTCAAATACCCACTTTAGAAGAAGCAACCTAACTCATTGCTCAGTTCAGTTGCTTAGTCATGTCTGACTCTTTACCACCCTATGGACTGCAGCACACTAGAGTTCCCTGCCTATCACCAACTCCCGGAGTTTGCTCAAACTCATGTCCATCAAGTTGGCGATGCCATCCAACCATCTCATCGTCTGTTGTCCCCTTCTCCCCCTGCCTTCAATCTTTCACAGCATCAGGGTCTTTTCCAAGGAGTCAGTTCTTTGCATCAGGCAGCCAAAATATTGTAGTTTCAGCATCAGCATCAGTCCTTCCAATAAAAATTTAGGACTGATCTCCTTTAGGATTGACTGGTTTGATTTCCTTGCAGTTCAAGGGACTCTCAAAAGAGTTTTCTCCAACATCACAGTTCAAAAGCATTAATTCTTCAGGTCTCAGCCTTCTTTATAATCCATCTTTCAAATCCATACATGACTACTGGAAAATCCAGAGCTTTGACTAGATGAAACTTTGTCAGCAAAGTAACGTCTCTGCTTTTTAATACGCTGTCTAGGTTAGTCATAGCTTTTCTTCCATGGAGCAAGTGCCTTTTATTTTCATGTCTGCAGTCACCATCTGCAGTGAATTTGGAGCCCAAGAGAATTAAATCTGTCACTGTTTCCATTGTTTCCCCATGTATTTGATGAGGCCAGATGCCATGATTTTCATTTTTTGAATGCTGAGTTTTAAGCCAGGTGTTTCACTCTCCTCTTTCACTTTCATCAAGAGGCTCTTTAGTTCTTCTTCACTTTCTGCCATAAGGGTGGTGTCATCTGCATATCTGAGGTTATTAATATTTCAATAAGCTGGTTCTTTATCATGAGTTAATTAAAGTCAATAGCACAAGTTTATTTTTATTTCTGCATGAATATTTTGGGTTTTCATTTTTTTTTTCTGCAAATTATCTTCTTAAGTTTTACCTGTAAAGTCAGTTTCCTTCGACTAGGATAGCTTTTTTTTTGCACAAATGGAAAATAGAGATATTTCAATACCCTATGGTGCCTGTGATAAAATTTGCTTTTTTCTTTCGTGTCATGAACACTCAGTCAGAAAACTGCTTTATCTCTTCACATCCCCCTAACCAATTGAAGGCAAAAATCAACAATACTATTTTTCACTAACTGTAAGTACTAAATGATAAAAGAACATATGAAAATAGCTACATGATTCCTTGTTTGGGAGCCCCAGGTATTTTGTAGGGAGTATTAGAAATTTGAATTGGATATCAAAATCATTCATTCTTATATCAGTGATACTTCTGACATCAAAAACCTAGAAAGAATTTTTGTTGTTTCTTTATTTCTTATTGCTTGATGAGACTTTCTAGAATAAAGAGAATGACACCAGTTTAACTCATCACCAGTAAATACATCAAATTTTGTATTGCACAATCCCAACAAAATATCTGATTGTACAGACTAGGTAGTTTCAAATAAATTAGAGACTTCTATCATATATATAGTCCACTTGCTCTGCGATATAAAGGTTGTAAGTACTGGGATTTCAACCATAAGCAAAAAGAAAAATGTTAAATGATAAATAAATACACTATAATATAAAATCAAATAGTGCTTAATGTTATAAGGAAAAATGTAGTGTATAAGACATACCTAGTGTTACATGTAGGACAAGTCTTAAAATGAGGTGATCAAGGAAGTTACTGAAATCGTGAAAATATGTGCATAAATTCAAATAAGAGGCTTGAATACACTTAATAAGAAGACTAGCTTCAATTGCTAATTAAGTGTTGTCTGTCTTTGTTCAAAAGGAGAGAAAATTTACTGAAATTGACACAAAGGACAAATACTTAGTCATACCCCATGATTATATTGAACTTATCCAACTGATAACTCCCCATTGAATTCAAAGGATCTCTATACCCATAACAGATTTACTGAAATGCAGAGGTAAGTGAGGAATTGAATCAAGCATATTTGACATCCAATATGTTTTATTTGGTATTTTTAGGACAGTTGAACTTAATATTTTCTAAGGTTAAAATATTTTAAAAGGGAGAGTATTTGTATGGTGCTACTGAACTTGAAGTTATTTTTGCAAGATTGATGGTTTTTTAAATAAATAATTAAATAATTCTCATTTTCCTCCTAATAAAATATTACTGAAAGCTTTTGTGTAAGTAGAACAACTCCTCATCTAATATCTTGGAAAAAAAATTGTTAAATACTAAAAAATGATCGATTTACAAGCTTAGGAGATATATTATAGCTGGGGCATTTAATATTATTATGCAGTGTAAAAAGTCCATGTGGATAGTTAGATATAGTTCAGAAATCCTTTGTGTGTGTTCTTAAGTAAATCTGTTCACAGTGGCAGTTATCCATGGGATCACACAACTATCATATGAAAATTCAACTTCATTCTCAAACACCATAAATATCCCAGCAAATATCTTTTATTAAAAAACAAATTCTACTCATCGTTGTTAGGGATTCTTCATACCACTGCAGAGCCTTTCATTAAAGAAATATAGCAGTATTGAAATACTCACGCTTGCTTGGTCGCTCAGTCATGTCCAACTTTTTGTAACCCCATGGGCTAGATAGCCTGCCACACTCCTCTGTCCATGGAATTTTTCAGGCAAAAATACTGGAGTTGGTTGTCATTTCTTTCTTCAGGGTATCTTCTTGATACGGGGATCAAACCCACCTTTCCTGCATCTTCTGCATTGACAGGTGGATTCTTTACCACTGCTCCACCTGGGAAGCCTGAAATACTCATCAGTCAGTTCAGTCACTCAGTCGCACTCTTTGTGACCCCATGAATTGCAGCATGCCAGGCCTCCCTGTCCATCACCAACTCCAGGAGTTCACT
>SJYA01010458.1:0-13074 GCA_006410615.1 Neotragus moschatus
GTGCGGGGTGAGTGTATGAACATGGGCCAGAAGCTGTCTCTTATACACATCTCCCCTCTGGCCCCGCCCCGTCCCCGCCTCCGGCCCGGGCACTTACCGCACAGAGGTAGCCGGAGCCTGGTGTGGTGTCCAAGCCCAGCAGCAGCCTGGTGATGGGGATCATGTAGTCCTTCACGAAGGACTGGAGGAGAGGGGCCGCAGTGAGGCCGGCGTTGTGCGCAGTTCCACACCCCCTGGCAGGACATGCCCGCCGGGCACCCACAGTGTCCCCAGCACAGCGTGCCAGCAGATGGAGCCGGGTGGCCTTTCCTGGCCTTGGTAGCTCCCCTGGTCACGCGCCTTAGGTCAGAAGGGATCAGAAACCCAAAGGCTGCTAGGAGTGACCCTAGGCCAGCACCCTCCTGGGAGAAAAGGATGGTGACACTCAGGGGTGAACGCCTGTGGCTCCTGGTCAGGGACGGGGCCCAGAGCCACTCAGACCCACTGGGTCTCCTGGGGACCCAGGATGGACGTAGCTCAGGACTGGGTGTCAGCCAGGCCCCAGGCTGACCTGATAGAGCAGTGTGTCCAGCATGCTGATGCTGAAGACGCGGCCGGCGGCGAAGGGCAGGCGGAACATGAAGGCCAGGTTGGAGCCGTTCTCACGCTCCCTCTGCAAGACAGTGGGGCTCAGACAGGCTGGTGCCCGCGGCCACAGCCACACAGGGCAGGCAGCCCAGGGCGTGCGTGTAAGGGGGGTGTGTGCGTGTGCACATGTGCGGGGTGAGTGTATGAACATGGGCCAGAAGATGCCCCCACACAGAGGCCAAGCACCTGGCTCATGTCCCCCATATACTGGGGGCCGGAGCTGGGAGTAAGGACTCAGGGCTCTGCTGGCAAGAGCCAGGGGCCTGTGCTGGGGTTAATGCCTGGCTGCTGCCGCTCTGGGCCCTTGACTCTCATAGAAACTTGTCCTGGAGCTCGTGTCCTGTGTGTGAGGTGACGAGGATAGCAAGGCATGCGTGTGAGCAGCGACACATGTGTCACAGCTCCTGCCTCCCCTGTGAGCACAGCGTCACGAGGCCCCACGTGGATTCCTTAGACCTGCAGCTCAGAACCACATAGTTCTTCTCTCACGGTATCAGGCTTCGCAAGTCCGATCGGTGGTATCAGACTTCCCAAGTTCGATCGGATATGTGGGGCTGGAGTCAGGTGTCGAAGAGCTCCTGCTGGTGATCAACGCCCCCCCCCTCCCCCCGCGCCCAGCCAGGAGACTCCTTTCCTGCACCTTTCCCATTTTCTAGAAGTCAACCATGGCCCTGGGCCCTTCCTCCACCTCCAGGGCTGGCAGGCTGACCTCTGGCCTCCCTCTTGCAAGGACCCTGGTGACGGCATGGGGCCCCGGGGCAAACGAGGGCCTCCTCCATCTCAGCATCCTTCACAGAACCGTGTTCCCCACTCCGTGCTGGTTCTGGGACATGAACTTTTTCAGTGCCTGTCTTCACCGAATGAGGTCGGCCTAAAGCTGAGGGGTGGTTCTGAGCTTGGGAAGTCATCCTTCCCTTTGGACCAGAACACGCTCCACACAGACAGAAGGTGGGATGCAGGAGCCCTCCCGGGGCCTTCTCCTGGGGCTGCTTCCTGCTGCGGCAGCTTCCTCCTGCAAACTCGGCTGGCGGCGGGCAGGGCAGACAAACACTGGGGCAGTGGGCCTCACCTGTCCCTCCCCAGCAGCAGGGAGCCTCAGGGCGTGCTGGCTCGTGGGTGTCCGAGCAGGCAACAGTGTGTCAGTTCTGAGCAGCATTTTGCTGTCCTGGAAGAACGAATCACGGACAAGCCCCGGAATCCAACCCACATGGCCTACTGACTCCAGGCTGCACGCTCCCGTTGCACGCTATGAGGACAAATGGGGAGACTCCCAAGATCATTAAAGCTGTTGGTTTCCCTTCACTAAGAACAGTGAACGGATTGAGAAGAAAAGACGGAGGGCTGGTCCAGGGAGACTGTGGACGAAGGAAGGCTTGATGTCTTAGTGGCTTCATGCTGCCTGTTCTGTAGTGGCCATGGAGGGACTGGAGGCTGTAGCCCAAGCTCCGAGGTCACAGGTCACAGTGAGACATGGGACGAGCCCTTCTGAGAACCACATGGCTGGAGGGAGCAGGACTGAATAGGCAGGCTGGGCCCCTGTCGACGTCACTGTCACAGGTGTCGAGGCTACTGAAACGATGATGCCACCAGGAACCTGAGTCTGGGGATGGGGTGGGCAGTGGCCCAGCCTCTGGGACACCTTCCTGAGAACCTCCAGGGAGATGCAGCCACTGCCCTCCAGGCCTTCCTGAATCCTCCCCCAGCCCCTGCCCTAGTGCCACTTCGATCTTGGGGAAGCACGTTGATCTGAATGCCAGAAGCGTTTCCAATGTTCCTGCAGTTTCCGCTCACGAAATAGGACTTGTCTCATCCAGGTTGTATGTACAACGTGATGCCACGTTCCCACCCCATCCTCTGTGGAATCTTCTGTGTGCATAGGTGGGGGGAGGCACCGGCTCTGATCATCTCTCCAGTGGGGGTGGATCACATGGCTCTGTGCCCCTCTGTCCTCAGCCCCCAGGCGCTGCACACGCCTGGCCCAGCCTGACATATCCATCGGCATGGCCTTCAATCCTGGCTGCAGCCTCCCCAGGTCACACGTGCTCATTTGCTGACTTCTCTTCCCATCACAAAACCAGAGAACGAGATGGGGAGTGGGCCGCCCCTGCCCCTGCCCCTCCCTGGAGGTGATGCTGCAGGAGAAGGTGGAAGCTGTGGTCAACTGGTGATGCCTGCCACAGACGGCAGAGTAGGAGTGGACTTGTGGTGTCTGTTGTGGAAGGGCAGTGTCTGCTGACGGATCTATTTCACGCCCACTGGCTGAACAGGTTGGGGTGCAAGGCCCATGGGGAACTGGCGGCAAGTGAGGACCAGTGCCGGGATATCAGCCTTGACCCCAGTTCTGTGCTGGTCATCCTGCCTGAACTGGGTCAGACTGGCCCAAGCACCTGGACACAGTCCCGGCCGGGACCACTTCCGACGCCCACAGTCCCAGTTTGAGCAGATGGAGGATCAGCTCACGGGCTGGTAGGACGTGGCTCTGAGTGGGCTCAACGGGCTGTTGTGTGGGGTGCATGCCAAGCCTCCTCCAGGGGCAGGACAGCCTGAGCTCCTCGGCTACTGACTGAGGCCTCTGGCTACTGACAAAGGGGCTCTGGGGCCACCATGGGCCTCCTGGCAAAACACACTTCCGTTGTCCACCTGGGTTCTGGGCAGGTGGAGCTCCTGCGCTGCCCCTCTGTCTGCTTTTGAGGCCAGGCCTGGCCTGGTGTGGGGTCAGCCATGCAGATGCAAGCTGCCCCCCGACAAGGACCCCAGTCCGAGCTCGCAGGGAATGGTCACTGCCCCTGATTTCATTGGCCGGGTCCCCTTGGTTAGCAGCCCATCTGTTTCCTGGTCTCACCCGGGGCCACCTGAGCGCGGTCTTGCCTCTCAGTGGAGGGCAGTGCTACACTGACCCAGACAGGGGGCTGGGGAGGGCCTGGGGCCCACAAACAGGCCAGGGCGGCACCACCGGTCCCTAGAGGGTCCCCGTGCCCCCCAGACCCCTGCTGACCTGGCCTCTGAGCCACTGCACGACCTGAGGTAACTGAAGGACCTAAGGCACCATATTTTGTTTAAAAAAGACTCCATTTCTGAGGAAAGAGTCTTTTCGGAAATCCCGAGCTCACCCCACCAGCTGCGAGCTAATCAGATCCCAGATTAGGATCTCCTGACTTTATCTACAGGACTTATGACCTGTCCGGGAAATTCGAATTAAGCAATTAAGCCCGGGAAATGGGAACCAATCAGAACCCAACACCTAACCAATTAGACGTCTACCCTATATAAGCAATGAAACCCAGCGTTCGAGGCTCCTCCCTATAGCCACTGCGTCGGTGTTGGTGGGAGCCCCAGCTCGAGCTTGGTAATAAAGACTCTCTTGCTTTCGCATCGGATACCGGCTCCCTGGTGGTCATTGGTAGATTTCGCGACTTGGGCATAACGCAACCACTCCCCACTCTGGCCCCAGGGCCCTCATCTGTGCCAGGATGAACACGTCCCTGCCGGTGTCTGACAGAATGGACATAGCTCAGACCCGGGTGTGGTGTCAGGGCTGGTGTTACTGGGTTAGTAATTTCTGGTGTAACGAGCCACTCTGGCCACGCACAAGGCCGGGATGGACTTTGCTTTAGGCGGACGATGTCCCCTCCTGGCCGAGGACCCTAAAGTCTGGGCTGCACGCTCGAGAGCTTCACAATGGGGCTAGCACCCTGCCAGAGGAGGGCAGGCACCCACGCCCTCCAGGCCTGGTGCAGGTCCTTATCTGGGCAGAGTCAGAAGGGGCAGTTCACGTGTGGGCGGTAGGGGAAGGGGTGGTTCGCGAGGGGTCACTCACCTTCTCCAGTTTGGAGAGAGCTAGAGAGTAGCTGTCCTTGGCACGAAACTGCATGAACCGCATGTTAGATGGGTGGGTGAGCTCGGTGGTGATGCTGAGACTGGGGAAGAGCCTGGGGAGGTGGGTGGTCCCGGTCATGAAGGCAGGGAGGGGCTCAGGGTGGGGCCCACGCCGCCGCCGAGGGGGAGCTCAGGGCGGCCCAAGCACCTCACCGGAACATGGTCTGCACATTGACGATGGTCTTGGCGTCGGCCATGTAGTCCTCCTCCGCGCTCATGGTGCTCTCCTTGTCCGCCACCACCAGGTTGTCCGCGTAGATGACGCCGCACCGCAGCAGGCTGTCCAGGCTGTGGGGACACGCCCATGGCTGCGGCCACCCCCTGCTCAGCCCTGGCCGCCCGCCCGGGCAGAGGGCAGCGGGGCGGGGGTCCTCCTGCCAAGAGGCGCCTTACTTGTCCACGGAGCCCTCCATGTAGTAGACCATGGGAAAGCAGCAGATGGCCTCCAGGAAGTGGTGGTCGGGCCTGTGGGCACAGCATGGTCTGCAGGCATCCACCCAGCTCCCCACCCCAACACCAGCTCTGACCTGGGCAGGGCAGGGGCCCCAGGACCGTGACGGCTTGGACCGGGGGGGCCTTTCGAGGCCAATGGGGCTGCTCTTTATTGTCCCCGAGAGGAAACCAAGGCCCCGGGAGGCAGGACAGCTGAGACTGGACCCTGAGCTCTGGGCTGGCAGGCCTCTGGGGGTAGAGGTGCTGGGGGTGCCCTCTGGGGGAGGTTCATGGTCATGGGGAGGATGCTGGAGCAGCACCAGGGTGTGGGAAGGGGCGGGTGGGGTGGGGCCGCGCCCCCCACTCCGCGCCAAAGGTGAGGGCACCCGCGCCCTGCCCTCTCTGCCCCTCACTTGTTGTCCAGCAGCAGCACAATGGGGTTGAGCTCCCGGCGAGGCCGGTAGTAGGCGCGCAGCGGCACAATGAAGTTGTACAGCCCGTTACCCGCTGTCTCCGCCGAGACAATGATCAGCTTGTTTTTGAAGCCGTAGGCCTTGGCGTCTTCGTAGCTGTTGTGCTTGCAGCCCTGGAAGGGGAGAACGCTGGAATCAACCATGGAGGGGGAGGGAGGATGCTCCAGGGAAGCCTGAGGCCAAATGGCACCTGGTGTCACCAGGGCTACAGGCCAGCCATCCATCATACCCCGCAGAGCAAGCTGGGGCCCTGCAGGGATGGGAAGGGAGGTGTCTGTGTGAGCTTGTGGCCTTAGCAGATGAAGACACAGATGTGTCTGCGTGGACACATTTGTGTTTGTGCACATTTTGTCTTGAGTGTACACATTCTGTAGTGTGTGCTTATGTGTACACATTTTGTATGTGTGCACATTTCTTATGTGTATAATATTCTTTCGTGTGTGCACACTCTTATGTGTATACACATTCTCTCATGTGCACATACACATTTTTGAGTGTGCATGTTGTCATGTGTGTGCATATTCTGTAGTGTGTGCATTTGTATACATGTTTTGTGTGTGTTGTTGCTAAGTCGCTTCAGTCGTGNGTATAATATTCTTTCGTGTGTGCACACTCTTATGTGTATACACATTCTCTCATGTGCACATACACATTTTTGAGTGTGCATGTTGTCATGTGTGTGCATATTCTGTAGTGTGTGCATTTGTATACATGTTTTGTGTGTGTTGTTGCTAAGTCGCTTCAGTCGTGTCCGACTCTGTGTGACCCCATAGACAGCAGCCCACCAGGCTCTCCCATCCCTGGGATCCTCCAGGCAAGAACACTGGAGTAGGTTGCCGTTTCCTTCTCCAGTGCATGAAAGTGAAAAGCGAAAGTGAAGTTGTTCAGTCGTGTCCGACTCTTAGCGACCCCATGGACTGCGGCCCACCAGGCTCCTCCGTCCATGGGATTTTCCAGGCAAGAGTACCAGAGTGGGGTGCCATTTCCTTCTCTGTACACATACATTTTGTCACGTATGTACACATTTCATAGTGTGTGCATGTGTGTACATGGTTTGTATGTGTGTGCACATTTATTACATGTATAACATTCTCTCATGTGTACCCATATCACATGTATACACATTCTCTCATGTATACATATTTTGTGTGTGCATGTTTTGTCATGTGTACATATTCTGTACTGTGTGCATGTGTATACATGTGTGTATACACACATTTTGTCATGTATATACACATTCCATAGTGTGTGCATGTGTGTACACATTTTGTATGTGTGTGCACTTTTCTTATGTGTATAACATTCTTTTCTGTGTGCACATATCTTATGTGTATACACATTCTGTCATGTGTATACGCATTTTTGAGTGTGCATGTTGTCGTGTGTGTACACATTCTGTAGTGTGTGCATGTGTGTACATGGTTTGTATGTGTGTGCACATTTCTTATGTATCTAACATCCTCTCATGTGTACACACATCTTATGTGTATACACATTCTCTCATGTGTATACACATTTTGTGTGTGCATGTTTTGTCATGTGCATACACATTCCATAGTGTGTGCATGTGTGTACACATTTTGTGTGTACATGTTCTGACCTGTGTGTAAATGTTCCGTAGCGTGTGCATATGTACACACGCTTGTGTATACACGTTTTGTCATGTGTGTACATTCTGTTGTGTGTGCATGTGTGTGTTTTGTGTGTGCACATGTTTTGTCATATGTGTATACAATCTATCAAGTGGTGTGTACACATTTTGTGTGTGTGCACATTTTGTCATGTGTGTACACATTTTGTTGTGTGTGTGTGCCCACTTTCTAGCTCTCTGTGGAGAGGCTCAAATGTAGGGCAGCAGTGAGCACTCCAAATCCCCATCTTGCTTCTAAATGTGGTTTCCACTAACAGGAATCAGGTTTCTCAGAGCAGCAGCCAGTCCCAGGACTCGAGTAGGAACAAGAATGGGGGGGGGCAGGCACCGCTAGTTCAGAAGCACAGACATCTTCACAGACCCAGAGATGCGTCGGAAAGACCTGGAGGCCCCATCAGCAAAACCAGGAAAGTCTGAGTGTCAAATCCAGCAGGATCCGCACAGAAAGCCGACGTTGCAGTAACGCACAGCGGGTTTACTGGGTCCACACTGATGTACACAAATGGCTAAGAAAGGGGGGGGCCCTCCTCACGGGGAAAAGTGGACACAGCATGGAAGGAACCGGAACCTGCGATCCACCAACTACAGAGGAAATGCACTGGGGGGGGTTGGTGATGAGCAGCTTATGTGCCCGGCCCCCCCACGTCTCCCCACAGTGACATCCCGAAGGCAAAGGTGAAGCTGTATTTCCTCCAGGGAGACCAGGTGTGGACCCGAACCATGTGCTCTAAGGCAGCATCGCAGGGAGGCCTCCAGAGGATGTGGCACTTCTGGGGGGACCAGCCCCCGCCCCATGCAAAGGCTGAGTTGCCTCTCTTCAGGGACGCTCCGCCAAATTGATGACTACGCTCCCCAAATATGGGAGAAACCCAGGGAAGGTGGGGGCGAGGAGCCTTGAGATGGAGGGAGGCAGGCGTGGCGGGCGTGCAGAAGTGGGTCAGGACTGGCTCTGGCCAGAAGGGCAGCTGGACTGTGGGCTGAGGGTCCGACACACACATCCTGGTGCTGGTAAGTGGACTGTGGTCAGGAGAGGTCCACCCTCGCCTCAGACATGCATGCAGATGCAGGAGGTAGGGAACGTGCCCCCCTCAACAGAAATAGACACCAGGGAGGTAGACTTGACTCAGGATGTCCTCAGGGTCCCTGCTGTCTCCCCGTCCTTGCTGTGACCCACCTTGTCCAGCCGCAGGCAGCAGAAGGGGGCTTTCACGGGCAGGAGGTGGCACAGGGTTGGGGAGCTGCCGATGTAGGGTGAGTTAGGGGGGTAGCCCTTCACATACCTGGAGGGGAGGGAGAGAGAGGAACCTCAGACATGTGTCCTGCACCCTGGGTGGCCACATGGGGGCACCAGGCCTCACAGACCAGACTGGGCTGGTGCACTCAGAGCCTCCCCACAGCCCCTCCCGCGCTGAAAGTCCCAGGACCTCTATGTTCAAACCCTAGGCAGGAAGGAGGCTGTGACCAGGACCTCTGTCTGTTCCCTGGAGATCAGAGGAGATTCCATGCAATGCACACACACACACACACACACACACACACACACACACGGGCTCACACAGGCCTGGGAGCCATGGAAGAGCCTTAAGCGGTTCCCCTACCCTGGTGTTCCCAGTTCCCTAAACTTGGGGCAGATGCTGGCCCTCGGCCCCTGTTCTCCTGGCGGCCAGGCTGGACTGGTTGTCCCACAGGGTGCCCCCCACCTTCCAGCTGTCTCCTGAGGGCCCAGTGCAGACATGTGGGGTGGTAGACCGCCAGGCCACCTGGAGAGGGGCTGGCCTTCTGCTCAGCCTCCAGTTGGCTTAAGGGAGGCAGCGTCAGAGGCCAGTCTGCCACCTTCTCCGGGTGTGCAGGAGCCCTGCAGAGCCCCCTTGATCCTGGAGCCAGTCCCCAGCAGCCCACCTTTAAAGGGCATTGACTCCACCCCAGGGACAGAGACAGGAGCAGAGAGTGGCCACAGCAGGCTGACAGCCCAGCTGGGAGGGACAGGCCGAGCAGGCCTGTGACTGGCCATGGCCCTGGGGTCAGGTGCTGCCTATCTGTTTGGGACAAGGCCAAGTGGCTGAGACTCCAGGACACGCTGGGGTCTTTTCTGTCTCATGATCTCAGAGGAAGATCTGGACTCACACCCAAGGCAGCACGACAGCTCAGTGTGGGCCAGCAGTCTCCAGGCCTGGCGGCGCCTCACCCAGGGCTCTGCAGGCCGTGCTCAGAGTGCAGCCGCCTCGGTCAAGTAGGCCGTGGTGCTCAGGTCTGGCTGCCCACCCAGAGTGCAAGGCTGAGGGGGACAAGGGCCGAGGGGGGTACAGCACAGCCTTCCTGCCCAGGAGCTGGGGCCCCAGATTCCACTTGCCAAGCAAGGTCTCCGCANGGGCTCTGCAGGCCGTGCTCAGAGTGCAGCCGCCTCGGTCAAGTAGGCCGTGGTGCTCAGGTCTGGCTGCCCACCCAGAGTGCAAGGCTGAGGGGGACAAGGGCCGAGGGGGGTACAGCACAGCCTTCCTGCCCAGGAGCTGGGGCCCCAGATTCCACTTGCCAAGCAAGGTCTCCGCAGAAGCTGTTTGGAAGCCTGGTCCAGAGCGTGGGTCCAGCCCAGTGCTGGCAGCCCCTCTTCCTGGGCACCAGGCACACACACACTGTGCCTCCCCTCTCCGGTGGAGCGCGTCTGTCCTCCCCCTGCCCCGAGACACTCACTCCACCACCGACAGCCCCTCGTCCTCCGACGGCGTGATCTCGTCCTCTGACTGGTCACTCAGCAGGTCGCAGGGCAGCAGGGTCGAGCTGTCGGCCACCTCCAGCACCGGCGCGATGCTGGGTCGCCGGCTGCCCGAGCCGTTTTCTGCGGGGAGCGCCAGCTTGCTGCCCCCGCCGCCCCCGCCGCTCTGCGTGGGTCGGCACTCCGTGTTCTGGAGGTCCATGGCCACTGTCCCTGGAACAGAGTGGCTGGACTTGGCTGGCAGCCCCTCCCGGGACTGTCCTGGGGGTGGGGCTTCCCTCCCAGTGCTGACAGCGATGTCCCCACAGGAAGGCAGGGATGACCCCGCCGGACCGATGTGCAAACAGGCCCAGGGAGAGGGGCCTCGCCCAGGGTTGCGTGCAGGCCTGAGGGCCGCGGTCTCCGGGTGGGGCCCCTGCGCGCTCGCCCGGGCGGGAGCCGGCGCCCGGCCTCACCCATGGAGGCGATGACGCTGTGCACGGGCAGGCGGGACGAGCCCTCGCACAGCCCCTGCCCCGCGAAGCCCTTCCTCTTCTGCCTTTCCTCCTGCTTGAAGATGAAGGCCGAGTTCTCCTCCTTGGTGATGTTGATGTAGAAGCAGGTGTCCGAGGCCGCCAGGATGTGCCGCGGGCCTGGGTTCAGCAGGATGCTCTTGTTGTCCTCGCGCTTCAGGCCGATGAGGCACACGCCATACCTGGGCGGACGGACAGACGGACGGACGGGGATGGAGCCCAGAGCTGCCCCTCTCGGGCTCCTCGTGGGGGTCGGGACCTTTTCCCGCTCGACCCGAGACCCCGAGGCCCCGCCCACTTCCGCCTCCGAGTCCCGCTCGGCGCTCTCTCCCTCCCGGACCTGAACAGGGGGGCAAGGGGCCGTACTTCTTGTGCGCGTGGAAGGCGGCGTAGGTGAAGCTCTTGCCCTCGTACTCGCGGAAGAACTTGCTGTCCCCCATGCGCACGTGGTAGACCTCGTTGCCCGAGCAGCGTCCGTACATGCGCTGCCACTGCTCTGGCGAGTCCTGGCCTTCCCTGGGGCGCGGGCAGGATGTCACCCCACCGTCGCCCGCCTGGCCTGGCCGCTTCCAGGCTTCCAGGGTGGGTGGGAGCCAGCGTGACCCCTGACCCCGCCCCTCCCCGTCTGTGGGAGACCAGACCCGGGTGTGGCCTGACGGCCCCTTGGCCAGTTTTAAAGAGCTGTGAACATAATGGTCCAGCTTTTAGGGGGCGTCGAAAGGCTTCAGAGTCAAGACCGGCTCTGTGGCCTGTGGGTGCTCAGACATCTGCTTGGTCCCTCCCCGAGGGCCGCCCAGGCCCCACAAGGAGCCGAGGCCACCCGTTGGGGTGTCTCGCTAGGGAGAAGATGGCACCCCTCCTCTGTCCCAGGGCAGCCCCTCACCTCCCGCTCTACCTGGGGCCCCAGCTCAGGTGCTGAACACCAACGCGCCTTCTCCCACAGGCCAAGTGTGTCCCCCCAACCACCCCCCGCCCCTGCCCCTATCGCTGTTTCTAGACTCGGTGGCTCTCCTGAGCAACCCCCCCACCCCACTAGGCCCTCTGCTCCATGGAGGGCNCCTCCCGCTCTACCTGGGGCCCCAGCTCAGGTGCTGAACACCAACGCGCCTTCTCCCACAGGCCAAGTGTGTCCCCCCAACCACCCCCCGCCCCTGCCCCTATCGCTGTTTCTAGACTCGGTGGCTCTCCTGAGCAACCCCCCCACCCCACTAGGCCCTCTGCTCCATGGAGGGCCCTGCCTGTGATTCCCTGCAGCCCGAAGGCTGCCCGTAGCTCCCACTCCTTGAGTGGCAAGGCACCTACTGCTTCCCAGCTGGGTCCTCCCAGGTCGCCACCCTCTCCCACCTCGGGCTCCTCACCCCCTCCCATCACAGGCTCCTCAGCACATCCCTTGCCTCCAGTGTCTGCCCCTCTCCCGGGCAGCACACTGCATGCCCCGGTGGTCCCGGGGCAGAACTCACTGGCCGCGGGACGTGTGCACCAGCAGGGTGATGAGGGTGGACGTGGCCGGGCAGATGCAGTTGAGGGCCAGCATGGCGTACTTGCACTCCTCCTCGCACACCACATGCTCTGCGGGCAGGAGGGCAGGGTCACTGAGCGGCTCTCACTATCCCCCACGTAGGCGCCCCCTTGTCTCCCTAGAAGGCTCCCTCCAGCGCCCCACCTTCCCAAGCCTGTTAATTCTCCTGGCTCTTCTGCGCTTGTTTCCCTGGCTTGGCTGAGAGCTCCAGGGCTGAGGGTGGGAGGAGTGAGCTGGCAACACCTTTTGACCCCCAGGTGTCCAGCACAGATCTGCTCACCTTAGAGGTGCTCATCAGATGGTGTTCCTGCCCCTCCCCCACCCTTGGCCTCTGCCCTCACTGACCCCCAGGCTCCCAGGTGCAGCGCCTGCATGGGCTCTGCCTCGACCCCACCCCTACCCCCAGCATGCTCCCCTTCGAGCACATGGGTGCCCCCCTCCTGGCCAAACGCACCTGCAAACTTGACATGAAACTTGTTCTCAGGCTTGAGGATCTGGACGTAGAGGGGGCAGTTCGGGGCGAAGTCCTTCACAGCCCAGGCACGCAGGATGGTCTGGTGGTCCTGAGCAGGGAGGACATGGTCACTGCTGAGGGCAGCCAGTAGGTTGGGGGAGGGGCACCTGCCCCTCTGGCTAGCGGGCAGGTGGGGGGCTGGTGGCCGGGGGCCACTCACCGCCGCGGTGCGGTCCACCTCGTTCCGGCTGCTGAGAATAAAGCAGGCCTCCCCATTGTCCATCCTGCAAAGCACCAGGTCTAAGCACCACAGGACCGGCCGTCCCTATCTGGGCCGTCAGGACCCTGCCTCGCTCTGACCAGCCCTGGACGGGCTGAGGATGGGCCCCTACACACCCAGGGTGGGGCTGGGGCATGGAAGGGGTGCAGTTGGTGGCAGAGATGCTGGAGCCTACCTGCTGTCCTGTCCCCTCCTGGGACAGGCTGCCAGAGGTCTGGGGGTGGCCAAGTCTGCTCCCCTCATGCTCGGCCCCCAGCCCCTGGCTGCAAAAAGGCCGCCTGAGAGAGGGTCCACTTGCCCCAGGGTAGGGAGGCCTGGCACCTCCCTCCCCATCACCCTGCACCCTCTACTTGTCCCTGTCGGGCCCTTGATTCCTGGGCTCAGGAGATGGGTGGATGGGGGCCCTGGCTACCCGGGCTCCTGCCGCCTTGGCCTCCATACAACCCACATTTCACCATTTCACCACGAAGGTTACATCAAGCTCTGTAATAAAATGGTGACGAGTGGCGGGGGGATGGGGGGCCCCTCCGGGGGTGGGGG
>SJYA01010459.1:17222-38296 GCA_006410615.1 Neotragus moschatus
TGCTATCTAGGTTGGTCATAACTTTGCTTCCAAGGAGTAAGGGTCTTTTAATTTCATAATGTACTCTGCATATACGTTAAATAAGCAGGGTGACAATATACAGCCTTGACGTACTCCTTTTCCTATTTGGCACCAGTCTGTTGTTCCATGTCCAGTTCTAACTGTTGCTTCCTGACCTGCATACAGATTTCTCAAGAGGCAGGTCAGATGGTCTGGTATTCCCATCTCTTTCAGAATTTTCCACAGTTTATTGTGATCCACACAGTCAAAGGCTTTGGCATAGTCAACAAAGCAGAAATAGCTGTTTTTCTGGAAGCTGCACACACACACACACACACACACACACACACACACACACCCCACATAAGGTATGTGCACGTGTGTGTGTATATATATGTGTATACAGCTACATACACGCACACACACATACACACCATGTAAGGTGTGTACACACACACCACGTCTGTTTCGTCCTCTCGGCGATGGGCGTTCAGCTTGCTTCCGTGTCTGGGCTGCGGTGGGCAGCGCTGCTGTGGACATGGGCACATGAGTCCCTTCAGGTTAGGATTTTCTCTGCACGTCTGTCCGGGGGTGGGAGTGCCGGATCGCATGGCAGCTGTTTTTGGTTTTTAAGGCGTCTCCATACCTTTCTCTCCACTGCCTGCACCAAATTTATACCCCCGCTAACAGCGTAGGAGGGTTTTTTTTCTCCGCGTTTTCTCCAGGATTTATTATCTGTAGACTTTGTAATGGTGGCCATTTTGATTGGTTTGAGGTCATACCTTATTGTAGTTTTGATTTGCATTTTTGTAATGATTAGTGATACTGAGCATCTTTTCATGAGACACAGTTTGTTCTGAAATAAGGTAGCCCATCAGGTTTTTTAGATGGATAGATCGTCAGTAATTTGAAGATATTTAGTTAAACTTTACAATTCTGAATCATATTTTAGACATGTAAAGAGTGGTGTAAATGTTGAACAAAATGTTCCTGAATTTGTTGGACACTTGAATGCTTTGGACTTTCGTGTCTCGTTTGGTCGTCTGTGTCCCCTTAAGGGTCTTCAGTCTTTTGTGCTAATGTCTGTACTTCTTAGACCCACAAGCACAGAGTCATCCCGTGGGCATTTCAGTTATATTCTAGATCCTGGTGATGTTTGAATGACTGCAAAAATACGTATTTTAGCAAAGGTTTTAATTCTGTTCTGCAAGAGTAATTGCAAATTGAGGATAAAGGATTATAAATGATCATTTAGGAATTGGAAATTTCTAGGTGTCAGTTTAAGAAATCCCAGCTGTTGCAGCCGACAGTATTTTTCCTCCTGGGAAGGGTATTCTTTGCAGATTGTAGTTCTTTCTTTGTAGAAAACATGGACTTTTTTTTTTTTTTTCCCTGCTCTGCCCTTGGCTGTTTTGTGTTGATTTTAGAGTTTATTCTCTACCCATTTCTATGAAGAACTTGAGGCTATCATGATGTCTCCACTGACTCTGGGCAGTCTGTTTTCCTTCTAATCATGTGTGATCCTGAGAATTAATGCTGGATGGTCAGGGAATTGAAGGACAGAGAGTAAAACACACTGGCCATGTTTAACTGGCTGCAACAGAGATTTTTAGGTTGGCTGTTGACATGGTGGGGACGTCACTGCTCAATTTCCTGAGTAGTAAAATAAATGTCTTTGTTGCAGAGCTGTGACATAGCGCCTGAAATCGACCAGCCTCTATCTACCAGGCTGCTGAATTGCCCTGATTACCGAGGAGTGAGCCATTAAGCTTGCTCTTCCCGTGTCTGCGCCCCTCCAGGTTGAGGTCTGGGCATTCCGTGTGTTTCCTTCAAGCCCCTGAGGAGACTGGAAGAGCAGACGGTGCCTCGGCTTTGGTGTCGGCCTGCCAGTTCTGCTGCTTGTTAACTCTGTGACCTTGGGCAAGTCACCTCCTCTCTGAACTCACCTTCCTAATCTGTAAAATGGGGAGTTGCATGCCTACCTCCTGAGATGATTGGCAATAACATAGGGGTATCAGTTAAGCTTCCTTTGGTGGCAGGCTGTCGGATCCAAGGCTGAAGAGTTTCAGCAAAATGGCAATGAAAGGGCGTGTGTATTGGGAACGTCCTGGAGACCCACAGGTGCCAAGGGATGTGGACTCCAGGGCTCTGCCTGGTGTGGAGGGTCAGGGTGGAGGGTGGGGGGCGGGGGCTCCTCGTGACCCCCTCGGGCCACCTGGCCCTCTGCTTCTGTGCCGAGGAGACCCAGTGGTGTTCAGCTCTGCCCAGGGAGCCAGATGGCTTCACCCTAACCGGGCATGATTCAACGCTGGGGAGCAGGTGATGGATGAAGGGGGACCCAGACGGCTCCAAAGAGTTCATTTGTTTAACATGGGTGAGCGACTTGCTTCTAGGAAGACACTGACTCACTCTGACTTCCATTATGCAAAATACCCACAGGGGTCTCTCCTCTCCAGACTCATACTGGTCCCTGTGTTCCCCGTGTGCCTTTGTAATCAGCATTTCAGCATCTATAGCAGCATTTGACCTGTGCCAAGCAGTGTGCCTGGCTCGGGATGACCCTCTGCCCCTGAGGGGTCCGCAGGCCTGTGAACACGTGGTTGGTCCACGGGCTGCAGGCGAAGGTGAATCGGGTACCTTGGGGCTGGGGAGGGTCTCTGTAAGGTGTGAGGAGAGTATCCCTGGAGAGGGCTGCCTGCTGGAGCGTAGTCTCCAAGGAGGAGGGGCTGTTCTCCCTGGGGAGCCCAGGTGGAGGGGTTTTTTGGCTCTGTGGAGACGGAAGGCCAGGAAAGGGAGTGTAGGTATGGCCAGCTGGCAGGCGGAGGGTGGGGGCCAAGGCGAGCAGCGGCTGCCGGAAGGAGGGGAAGGGGCCCAGTCAGGGCCCCAGGCCCCGCACCGCAGCGGGTGGTCTTCTGGGGCTTCCACCCCGCTCAGGGCAATCCAGGTCAGGCCCCCAGAGTCGGGATTCTTTCCCTGGGTGTGTCCATCCTATGGCTGGAGTCTACACCATCCACCCACCCAAGGACCATATTTCCTCATCTTTCTTCCTAGTCCTTCTTGGTTAATTATGTACCTAAGCACACATTCTGACCGCCACTTAAGAGCTGAGTGGACTCAAAGACGTGACCTGTCGTCTCGGAGAACCAGTTTATTCATCTGCACCGTGGCAAGGCTGATACCCCTGCTGGGGTGGTTGTCACCGTTAGAGACGACCTGTGTGATGGACCCAGGCTAGGATGTGTCAGTGGTGACCACGGCTGGCGCTCACCACCTGTTCACTCCGTGCTGGGCGTCAGGGCGAGGATCTTGCGTAGATTAGCTCAGCTCAGCTCATCTCTCTCACAGCCCTGTGAAGTATGTAGAACCTCTGTTTATAGGTGAAGACATTGAAGTGCAGAGAAGCTGAGTGACTTGTTCAAGCTCACACAGCTAATAAGGAAGGTCACGTGCTCTTAACCATCCCTGCCTCTCATGGTAGACGCTCAAGGTGTAGTAGGTTTTCTAATTTTCCTTGTCAGTGTTGGCTGACCTTTAATGTGGCTGACAGTGACCGTATCACCTTCCCCAAGCTCCCAGGGCTTTGCATCCATCGTGGGTCGCTCATGGGTGGATTGAAGAGCTCAGGCCCTGGATCCTGGCCGCCTGGGTCCACACTCTGCCTCCCCACCGTGACTCCGTGCCCCGGTTCCCACATCACCAAAACGGGGAGAGTGGTAGGCCCTGAGCCCACTGGCTTGTGAGGATTACGTGGGAAAATGCTAGAGAGCGCTTAGCACCATGGCTGACGGCCTCTTCGTCTGGATGCCCTGGCGAGTTCTTCACAGGCGCTCCCCGGGGCCCTCTGTCTGCACGCACGGTGTGTACGCGTGGCAGCTGGCGCTGAGGACTGTGTACGGAGGCAGCTGGGCGCGCCTTGAGCCACTGACCTGTGACGTGGATTACAAAAGGGCCTGACGTTTCTGGCGGTGTGGCTGGCTGACTTCTCATGACCAAACAAGCGGGTTAGCACCTGTCGTTGGCAGGGTTGCCTTGACCTTGGTGTTTTTTCTGGTTCAGGTCTGGAAGCATAGCAGCGTTCTCCCAGGTCATGGGCCTGGACGCGTAGCCGCGCTCTCCCGGGTCATGGGCCTGGATGCGTAGCCGTGCTCTTCCAGGTCATGGGCTCCTAACCTTTGCCCTCTGCATCCCTTTGGTAATCTGCTGGAGCCAAGGCCTTCTTCCCTGGAAAAGTATTTATATGCAGAAAATATGTGCACGGGTTTATAAAGGAAACCAGTTATTTTGAAATTTGATCATTAAAATATAAAAAGTTGGCTGTAAATATAAAAAACTGGTGCTGCTTTAGAGTGGTGAGCAGTGGCTGCGGTAGTTTTGAAGTAGTGATAGGAATAAGTGTTTTGAGATACCCGCAGTGTGTGCCGAGCGCCCATGTCTCCTCTGCCGACCGAATCTCGGGGAAACACTAGTGCTGTCCTGCCGGGGCTGTGGCAGTAGCAGCGTCCTTCAGCTCCTCAGTGAAGAAAATGCTAAACTTCAGGTACAGGTTGGTGAAAATAAAGATGTAACTCCTCCCCCTGCTGCATGTTTGAGTGTCTCTCGGGGTCGGAAGCGCTGTCTCAGGACGTTACCTGAGCTTTAGGAGCCAGGTGGAGGCCACGTGGAACACGAGGACTGTTTGCAGCCCCTCTCTGCACAGACCAGGTGTCTTCCTGGCATTCAGGAGCATTAACTTTCCTTCTTTATTTTTACTTTTTCTTATTTTGAAATACTTTCAGATTTATAAGCAAATTATGAGAATAAAGGATTCTCAAATTATGAGAATAAGGACGGCTTGTCCTTAGCCGTCTGAGAGTCAGTTGTTCGTGTGGAGCCTGTCGCCCCGGGTACTCGAGTGTGCACTCCTGTACGAGGGGACGCGGCCCCGTGTGACGCCGCACGGCCATCAGGCCAGGGTCCGGTGGGGACCCGCGCCTCTGCCGACCCTCGGGCTTGTTCGCGTCTCACCCGCTGCCTGCTAGCACCCTCCTCCCCGCAGGGACCGGCTCAGGGCCACGTGCTGAGTTTCAGTCTGTAGCCTTCGGTCTTTTTGACGTTCCCGGCCCTGAGACTTCCGGAGCGTCCAGGCCAGGCCTCCTGTGGCGCCTCCTTCAGGTGGGTCTGCGCGACGCTTCCTGGTGGCAGGACTCTGCTGAGGCCTCTCTGGCAGGGCGTCCTGGGAGTGAGGCTGAGTTCTCAGCGTGTACGTGGCTAGACTTGCCCCCGTGCCCGGCCCTGCTTACTCGGGCAACTGTGAGGATGGTGTCTGCTGGTCTCTCGACTCTGCAGCTTCTCTTTTTTCCTTTGTAATTAGTATTTGAGGGGACGTATTCTGAGTTAGGTAAATTCTCCGATCTTCAAACTTTTGCCAATCAGTTTTAGTCTCCTTTTATGGAGGCTGAACTATTATTACCATGTTGGTTAGCAAATGGTGACTCTTCTAACTGCATTATTCCTCCTGCATTTATTAGTTGTTTTCAGTGCCGTTCAGTCGCTCAGTTGTGTCCGACTCTTTGCGACCCCATGACTCGCAGCACGCCAGGCCTCCCTGTCCATCACCATCTTCCGTAGTTCACTCAGACTCACGTCCATCGAGTCAGTGATGCCATCCAGCCATCTCATCCTCGGTCGTCCCCTTCTCCTCCTGCCCCCAATCCCTCCCAGCATCAGAGTCTTTTCCAGTGAGTCAGCTCTTCTCGTGAGGTGGCCAAAGTACAGGAGTTTCAGCTTCAGCATCGTTTACTGTAAAGAAAAGCCTGCTCTTCTTCCCATGTGTTAATTTACCCATGGCCTTGTGGACATGAACTTCGGTTTTACTCAGTGGGTTGTATCTGTTACTGTCGTTATTTTGATGCTCAAATTGTCCCAGGTTTGGCCTTTTCAAACTGGCTCCCGTATCCTTTTGACAGTGTTCCATTATTTAAGCACTTGCTTGTTTTCTGATGTAGCAGAATGCTGTAGACATGGATTGTTTTTGACTTTTCTTGCATCAGTACTTGAATTGGCCTTTTCCCCTGCGATCCTTGGTTCCTCCAGCACACAACTGAACTTTTATCTGGTTATAACTCTATAAAGTGGTGACTCTTTCCCACCATTTTTCAGGTGGCTCTAGTAAGTAGCTTCTTGAGGCCCCAGAACTGGTAAGTGCCAGAGCCAAGATCTGAACTGTAAAAAAAGCTTCACATTTGTGGAATTCATAAAATTACATACCCCTTCATAAACGAGGAGCCTGAATCTCATAGAGGTTTGCAAAGCTGTTAGCTGAGCTGTTAGCTAGCAGGTGGCAGAGGTCCACGTCAGAGCTCTTTGTCACCAGTCTGCTCGCAGTGCCCTGGAAGCGCGCCCCACCTGACCTCTTCTATTTTAGTGTATGTCCCTTGTCCCTAATATTGTCCGCTTTTGTTTGAGGAGTTTCTTTTCTTGGGAGTAAGAACACACGTGGAAAGGCAGCCTTCGTAGTGCTGTGAGAACCACGGCCTGCAGCGCTGCGGGGTGCGGTCTCACAGAGGGCAGCCAGGAAGCAAGATGCCCCTTCCGCAGCAGCTGGCGTGCCCGCTGTGGACGAGCCCTGTGACCCGCCTCTGCCGTGGGCGGCCGTTCCCCACTCCGCCTGCAGGTGGTGCTCTCCGACTGTGGCCTGATCCAGAGCCTGGCGCGGGGGATCACCTTTGTCTGGATTTGCAGACGAGAAGCGTCCACATAAGTTTGCACAGTGTACGGATGTGATCTTTCAGAATTCTTCCCTTAATGTCAGATGCCCCTTGTCATTTTCAGGAAGAGCAACAATTAAGCTGTGAAGAGCTGGTTCAGGTCGTGAAGAAAGAGCGGGACATCTATAGACACCTGGTAAAATCTCTCCAGGACTCAGACAGGTAAGGGTTTCTGTTTGGCCACGGCACACACACAGCACGCACCTATTTTGAGTAAATGCTGCTAGTTTCTGAGGCAGCAAAGACTTCCCGCTTTGCTTAGGAAGCTTAAGACACTTGGACAGTGATTGCCTTTTTAAAATCAGGTATTCCCGTTTCCTGGCAAGAGTGCTATGATTTTTTTGGCAACAAATATAGGGTAAAAGGGCTTCCCAGGTGGTGCCAGTGGTAGAGAACTCACCTGGCATTGCAGAAGAAATGCGAGATGTGGGCTCGATCCCTGGGTCGGGAGGATCCCCTAGAGAAGGCAGCGGCACGCCATGCTAGTTTCCTGCCTGGAGAATCCCATGGACAGAGGAGCCTGGTGGCTACGGTGCATGGGGTTGCACAGAGTCGGGCACGACTGAAGCAACTTAGCACGCACATAGGATAAAAATATCGTTAATACTAATTCCTCAGGTTTTTACCAAACCTTATTATGGCTACAGAAGGTGCCTCCATGTGTATTATCGCTCGTAACCCCCGCTGCCGCTCTGAGAGGTAAATGACATTGCCGGCCCTGTTTTCCATAAATAAGGCTGTGGAAGCTTGGAGAGGTGAGATGACTTGTCTGAAGTCTTGCGGGTGATGAGTGACGGCGGCGTGTCTCTGTCCTGGCGTGGCCTGTGTCCTTACGGGACTACCGTGGCGGGGTGGTGCCAAGAGGCACCGTGAGGACGCTGATGGTCGGCTGGCGGCCTGGCTCCCACCCTGGCCGGGTCCAGGCAGCTGACAGCCCTGGGTCCCTCTGGGCCCAGCCCTGGCCGGCCTCAGTGATTTCTCCTGTGCAGAGGTCACCTCTCCGCATGGTGGGACGGTGGCAGGTGGAAGGGTGTCCACGTCTGGGCTTCGTTTCACGGCTGCACACAAGCGGCCGGGACGCCCACGGCAGACTGTCGGCCTCGGCCCCCGGCTGTCGGGGCAGGCTGCGGGTGGGCGGGGGCTCGTGGCGTCAGCTTGTCTTCGTCTGTTTGTGTCTAAAGTTTTCCGTCATAAAAGGTTGAGGAAACAGCCTTCACCACTCCTTGTCTTCTGCTACAAGGGAAGCCCGAGAACACTGGAGTGGGCAGCCTATGCCTCCTCCAACGATCTTCCCGANGCGGGTGGGCGGGGGCTCGTGGCGTCAGCTTGTCTTCGTCTGTTTGTGTCTAAAGTTTTCCGTCATAAAAGGTTGAGGAAACAGCCTTCACCACTCCTTGTCTTCTGCTACAAGGGAAGCCCGAGAACACTGGAGTGGGCAGCCTAGGCCTCCTCCAACGATCTTCCCGACCCAGGAATCGAGCCGGGGTCTCCTGCAGTACAGGTGGGTCCTCTGCCAGTGGAGCTGCCACAAGTGAGTCCTCGCTGTCCCGGGGCCGGTTCCCTGCCTCTGCCTTCAGTGGGCTTCTGCACCCCATTCTGCCCCCCGCTCATCCTCGAGCATCCGAGGACTCCCCTTGTCGGGAGGCCCGCACGCGCCCCCGGGACCGGCGCCCCCAGCGTTTCTGCCCTCACGACGGCCCTCCAGTCCCTCCGTCACCGGTCTGCGGTGGCTGGCCGCCTCTCCTGGCCGTCAGCGCCTTGTGGGCCAGCGCCCTCTCTGCCGTCCGCGTGTCCCAGTGCTTGTCACAGGGGCTGGCACGCAGTAGGCCCTCGGGAGATACTCAGTGGATGAATTCCCTCTTTAAAGTCGCCCCCAACCCCGCCCCCTGGACTTCCCTGGTGGCTCAGAGGTTAAAGTGTCTGCCTGGAATGCAGGAGACCCGGGTTCGATCCCTGGATTGGGAAGATCCCCTGGAGAAGGAAATGGCAACCCACTCCAGCACTCTTGCCTGGAGAATCCCGTGGAGGGAGGAGCCTCGTAGGCTACAGTCCATGGGGTCACAAAGAGTAGGACACGACTGAGCGGCTTCACTTTCTCCCGCCCCCAACTCCTCTACATTGAGATAATGTCCAGGGTTTTCAATCTGAAGTGAGTTTAAGGAAAAGGAAAGCGTGCTGATGAAGTTCTGGGGTCAGCCTCACTCGAAGGGGAGCTTCTTTAAGAAGCCTCTGCGGCTCGTCCTTTCCACCCGGGCTGGGGATGAGGAGTCTGGGGGCCTCAGATGGGGAGTGGGCGAAGCGGGCTTAATCGAGGCGCCAGCCCTGACTCTGGGTGCCCAGAGGCTCTGTGGGTAGAAACGACTGCTGTCACCCTCCTCAGCATCACAGGCGGCGGCTCTGAGATCTGCAGGCTCTTCCTTAATGAATCAAAACGTGCGTGGCACCAGGGCGGGCCAGGACCGCGTCTAACAGGGATGCTTAAAAGGTTTCCTGTCCATCTTCAGAGTCGAAATGCATTCAGCAACTCTCAGCTCCTGGATAAGTCACTTTTCACCCTGAGGCTCGAGATATATATCAGTACTTGTGCACTGAGCTTGCCCTGCCTACAGACCTACCTGTTTTCCTACCTCCCTACCTACCTTAGAGAGTTTTTTAAAACTTGATGCTAATAAATGATGTCTTGATTCCCGGCACAGAGGAAACACCCAGCAGATGTAATGCTGGTTAAGACTAACAGTGATGTGAGAAGTGCCCGTGTGCCTCAGAGTCCCGTTGTGCACACACTCAGCTTGCAGAGGGCTTCGAGCCCTCAGGCCGTGCTGTGGCCAGAGGGCAGAGCTGTGGGCTCTGGGGCTCAGCCCCTCACCAGGACTGCTCACCCCTGCAGACTGGCAGCGAAAGGTGGGTGACTGGAGATGGGTGGCGTACTTGTAACTGAAGTTGGTAAGAGCGGGTGGGGAGAGAGCAGCTGGCCACGGGCAGCTTTAGGATTCATTCCTCACAGCGACACTTGAGCCCCATGTCACAGAAATGGACGTCTGCTCTCGGAGATGCTAGGGCACTTCCCAGGCCTGCACTTAGGGCTCTCAGAGCTCAGGTCTCCCCGGCTCTTGGGCCCAGGCCCTCACTGCACAGCTCTCATCTTGAGGACAGGGGACAGTTTGTGTTCACCTGAGACTCAGAGTTCCTCATTCTCAGCACTGCTGGGGTTTGGGGCTAGATAATTTTTGTCAAGGGCTTCCCAAGTGCCTCAGTGGTAAAAGAAGCCACCTGCAACACAGGAGATGTGGGTTCCATCCCTGGGTTGGGAAGTCCCACGGAGAAGGAAATGGCAGCCCACTCCAATATTCTTGCCTGGGAAATCCCATGGACAGAGGAGCCTGGTGGGCTGTAGTCCGCAGGGTCACAAAAGGATTGGATGCAGCTTAGCGACTAAGCAACAGCAGCGTTTTGCCTTGAGAGGCTGTCTTGTACACCGGAGGACGTTTAGCGACATGTCTGGCTTTTGCCACCGCGTGGCAGTGACACCCTCCCCTGCCCCGACTGTGACAACCAGCACTGTCCCCAGATACGGCCACACATGCCCTGGGGGGTTAGCCCTCTCCAGATGAGCACCGTGGCTGTGACTCACGAGTCGCAGAAGGCTGGGCTTGTAAGTACCTGCTGTTTGGGAGTCATCAGCTTACGTGGAAGAAAGGACGTGATGTTTGTCGAGCATCTTGTGTGTGTCAGGCACTGTGCTGAGCTCTTTCCCTTACAGCCTCTCACTGACTCCTCGAAACACCTGAAGGAGAGGCACTGTCCCCGCTGTACAGGGGAGGGCAGCAGGGCAGGCGGGTGAGCTGACCACTGAGGTCCTGGAGCCGGGGAGGGCTGGCGCCCTGGGGGCAGGCGCCCCCGGCTCCTCCCCGGACTCCTCCCGGAAGGCCGAAGGCTCAGGGCTGTCCTTTCTCTCTGAGTGAAGCTCCTTTTGTTCCACTGGCTCCTCACGCCTTGCAGGGATCCTGGAGTTGGGGAAACAGGAATGGCACACATAGGAGCGGCAGCTGTGCACTTTTCACCCTGTCAGAGAGTGGAGAAAGGAGTGAAGCAGTTAGCTCTCCCAGCTCTCATCGCAGAAGCTCCGCTGCAGCAGTCTTTCTTTCTTTTTCTCCCCCCTGGTTAAATGTGTCTGCAGCACGACCACATCCGAGCGAGTGCCGTGCTGTGACACCTCTGTGGGCTTTTCCGTCAGCCTTACAAGTTGATCAGTATGATTGTCCTGAAGTGGAACTAGGTACAAGTTGCCGCGTGGGCGCCTTCCCTGGCAAGGAGGCTGCTTCACAACGAGTCGTCTTCAAAGCCGTGAGCAGAGAAGATTAGACATGATGGTTTATTTTCCTTCCAATAGATGTTGATTTCTTTGTGCAGTTCAATGGACGGAGCTGGAGGGATTCGCTGGAGAAGGGGGACTTGAGTCTGTGGCACTCATATCTTAGAGCAACGTCTCCTTAGCATTTGTGGCTGCGGACCCCTCTAGAACAACCCGATGAAAGCTGATGGGCCCACTCCCTTAAAAAAAAATCCACACATTGATAAATTCTTTCCCACATTTTCTAAGTGTTGATGGACCTTCTCGGGGAACAAAAGGTCACGTGCAAGACAGAGTGACATATTTCTTGGTATTTAAAACAAGCTTTCTGACTCGGTACGGCGTTTCGGTAGTCGCAAGCATGTTCGTCTGCTTTGACCCAGTCGTGCTGCGGGGAATCTGTCTTCAGAAGCTAACCTGGGTGAGAAGCAAGCCTCTCGGCGCAGAGACTTTGAGGGAAACAGTACGTATGTTACTCAGGTGTCTGCTGGAGCCCGTGTCCCTGCAGGAGCCGTGGAGTAGGTTCAGACCCCTGCCACGTGCTCACCCACGGAGCCCCGCCCGGAAGCACGCTGTGCAGTCTGGCAGCCACTAGGCACACGTCTGAGTTAACACACTAGGCCGTCAGAGCCTGGGTGTGTAGCCACCTTTCAGGTGCTCAGGAGGCACGATCCACTGGCGGGCGTGCTGTGCTCCTCAGTGCAGATGCAAGGCGCCCCATCACTGGGGAGAGCTCGGTGGGACGGTCCTCCCCCCAGTCACTGGTGGGTGTGCTGTGCTCATTAGTGCAGATACAAGGCTTTCCCATCACTGGGGAGAGCTCGGTGGGACGGTCCTCCCCCCAGTCAGTGTAGATTCTGGGAGGTGGGCTTTCTCAGGGCTCCCCTGAGTTCTGGGTTGCTGGTTTCATGCGAGCCCTCTGTGCAGGTGAGCACCATATTGCTACATCATCCCACCCCTCAAACAAAAGTCCGTTTGACTCTTCACCTGTGAGTGGCTAACCCAGCCCTTCAGCCTTTTGCTGAGCCGTGGATCCATCCTTCACCGCCTCCTGTTATCAGCTCGCTCTCTCCTGTGCTTTTTCTTGTCCCTCTTGTCCCTCTTGCCCTCGCCCTTAACCTCCAGCGCCAGCTCATTTTCGGTGACACAGCAGACGTTCTAGAGCCTTCCTTCCGTACCCACGCCTGTGCAAGACAGTATTCCAAACAGAGAAACATTCCGAGGAGTTAAATGGTTTCTACCTAGCTCCATCTGGAGCAGAAACTAGGGAAAAGACCCAAATGTTCACTGATAGGGGAAGATTTAAAGTAAACGCTGGGTCGTTTGCCCAATTCGGTATTATTTAGTCATTAAAAGTGATGCTTGTAAATTATTTCTGAAAATGGAGGGAGAGATTTAAATACGCAATGCACAATGCAGTTTTATACGTCCAGTATCATTTCAACCTTATAACGATACTCAGGGAGAAAGATTGGAGGGAATACAGTCTGCCGTGTGTTCCTTGATGTTGGGGTTGTAGTAATTTTCGCTTTTTTCATACTTTTATATTTAAAAACGTTTTTTTCACTTTTATATTTTAAATGTTCTCTGAACCTGTATTTGCTTTTATAGCCAGAAAAAGAAAAAGAAAGACAAACACCTCACAAATGACATAAAAATCAAAGGAAGGCTGGCTGGGTTTTGCGTCTCACAGCACAGTTAGATCTCTGGTAAATTCTGGTGCCTCATTTTACCACAGTGTCAGCGCCCTGCAGGCCGAGCTGGGCAGCGTCTTCGCCCTGCGGAAGCGGCTGGAGTGGGACGTGCTCTCCTACCAGCACCTGCGGCAGGCCCTGGAGGAGCAGATCAGCGAGATCCGGCGGCGGGAAGGTGCATGCTCCCTGGCACGCATTTCACCCTGGCGTTTGCACTCGGAGGGCCGTGGCTGAGCTTGGCAGGAGTCCTTAGGCTTCAGTAGGAGACGGAGCACCTTGGGGCTTTTGTCTGGGGAGCCTTTTTTGCAGGGACAGTGTTACTGCTGCCCTTCTGGTCTGGACTCAGGTGGCCTTGGCCGGTGGCAGCCGGGGCCCAGCACGTGGCGTTAGTTCCCAGAGGGCCAGCTGAAGGACTGCTTGCTCGCTGCCGCTGCTGTATTCCGCATCATTTGACTTCTAACTTCAGATAACCTCGGGGCCTCGTCATCCCCTTTCCCGGATCAACAGCCCTCATTGCCCCAAACACCTGGGCCCGGCCTTGCCAGACACCCACTGCGCAGACGCATGGGGGTGAAGCTGCCACTTCCTGCTGGAATCCTGCTTTTCGAGCTGCCGTGACCACAGGGGGCTGTGATTAGGGAGGGCCCCATGATGCCTGCTTTGTGAGTCGCCCTGGGAGGGCCCATGGTACCTGCCCTGCTGTGCTCAGGACAGTAGCATTGGGCCCCCTCGCTGCTAGAGCCAGGCTTCCCTGGTGGCTCAGATGATAAAGAGTCCACCTGCAGTGCAGGAGACCCGGGTTTGATCCCTGGGTTGGGAAGATCTCCTGGAGAAGGCAGTGACAACCCACTGCAGTATTCTTGGAGAATCCCATGGACAAAGGGGCCTGGCGGGCTACCGTCCGTAGGGTCGCAAAGAGTCAGACACGACTGAAGCAACTAGGCCTGTGTGTGCTGGCTGGAACCTGAGTCCTGTCGACTCTGGGTTGGTAGCTTCATCCTTTCCGGGTCTCTAGCCTGGTGCTGGCATGTATGCTTAAAGTCAGTCACCGCAGTGAGGGGTTTGGCATGCCTTGGGCGCCTGCCGTGTACAAGGCACAGCGGCATTTGGAGGTTATTTGGGGCTAGAGGTCAAATGGTGTGGAATACGGCGGCGGCGGCGGCGGCAGGCCCTTAACGTCGCACCCCTGACCCTGCCCGTCGACCCATCAGGTGGAGTGGGCACTGACACCACATCACAGGTGAAGACGCCCAGGTTTGAGCCAGGACGTCTTCCTTTGAAGTCCAGCTGTTGACAGCATGCTAAGCGTGTCAGCTCTTCCCCACGTGTGCTAAGTGAGATCTTGTTCCCCTCAGTGCATAGCCTGGCCGCTCTCTGCCCCCGCGCTCCCTGTGAGAATGTGAGCTTTGCTCAGAGAAAGCACAGCCTTCCATGGGTGACCCAAGACTCCCCATCATAGATCTCACAGGCAGTTTCTCCTCTCAGTGTGGACTTGCTGCCACAGTGGACTCTGGAGCTGGAAAAAAAACACATCAGGCACTTTTTATTTCCCTTGAGTTCTACCCTTGAGGGTCACATCTGATTTTTCTAAACAGAGTCACTCCCTTGTTTAAACTGAAAAGTCACCATTTACTTGTGCCTCTCAGAACGGTCTGCAGACACAACACTTGATATGCCAGTGATAATTCAGAACTGGCCGCAGGGAAAGCCTACAGCCCACAATGAGCCCATACATTGAGATACCAGCCTGTAGAGACCCAGGAAGATGGCTCCTGCCCCGGAGGTGGGGCACTGAGTTTATCCCTGTGCGTGCTCACGCCCCTCCCGCCCCTCATCTAACTCAGAGGGCCTCGGATGGGCCACGCTGGCGTGGGTCTGGGAAGGAGCTGCTTCTGATGTCCTGTTTCTCTCCTCTCTTTCTTTCTTTCTTTTTTTTTTTTTTGGTACAGAAGAAACATTTTCATTTTATAGTGATCAAACATCTTACCTAAGTATTTGCCTTGAAGAACACAATCGGCTTCAAGTGGAACATTTTTCTCAAGAAGAGCTTAAGAAAAAGGTATTGACTTAATTAACTTTCAGTGCTTTGTGAGTTATTTGTTGTCTCTTGGGTTCCTGATCAGAGGGGTAAGATTCTGAAAGCCGTGCTCCCCAGCTCTGTGGCCTCTCTCCCTGCCCGCCTTTGTTCTCTCCATGTACATTCCCTGGAGACCGCCCCCCTCCCCCGCCACCGTCTCTGGTGCACTCTTTCTCAGGCTTGAGGACCCCCACCGAGGCCCCATCTCCTCCAGGAAGCACCCTATCCCCCTAGAATTAGCCCTCTTTCCCTCTGGTCATCTTCCTCTCGTCTTTTACCTGATTTCATTGATGGCCTTGCTAAACCGATCTGTAATTATCTGATTATTCTTCTACATGCCCAGTAGGCCGTGGACACCTTAAAGTGAGTGTATCTTATTTATTTCTGATTTCCCAGTGCCTGCCTGGCACAAATAGTGGGAGTGAATAGATGGTTTTTGAAAGAATAAAGGTTCAGGTTTGGTCAATGAAAGTTTTCTAAAACTTGGAAAGGTCTTTCCATCTGTTGATCATTGGTGTGGTTAGGATGGTTGAGTATTTCAGGGCTCTAAGAGCCATTGATAAGAAGAGGAAGTGTGAACTCAGAGGATGCTGTGGTTTATTATGAAATGATCAACTGTATGTGACAGGTTCAGATTTTGTCTTGGAATAAGTCGCATCCTGGCAGAGCAGACGGACGTGTGTCCGAGCTGTGCCACTGCAGAGTGAGTGCTCAGGAGGCTGTGACAGGCAGAGATGTGAGGTGCAGGGGCAGCAGACAGAGCTTATCTGTCTGGTGGGGGCGAGGGTGGGGGAGGCCCTTCCTGGATCAGAGGAAGCGTCTCAACAGAAACGAGACCTGAGGTGGGTTTTGGACAATGAGTGGGAGTTTATCTAACTAGAAAACTTTCTCGGCAGAGAGGGAGAGGAAGAAACAGCAGATATAAGGTACAGAAAAGATAAAAGGGAGAAGTGTAGAAGTTTAAGCAAGTTCAGAGGGACGCAGCAAGACGCACGGAGGCATCTGTTCGTGTTCTGAGGATGAGGAAGCTGGAGACGGGCGTGGCTGCGGCTGGTCCCTGCTATGGCTGTGTCTCGGGCGGGAGCTGGTCCCCTTGGCTGGCACTCTGTGGGTGTTTGCAGGACCAGACTGTCTTGTTCTTCCCTCTGTAGCCTCCTTTAGGGTTGAGTCTGATTGGTGTTAGGTCTGGGTGCAGGGGACAGCTGCTCTGTGTGCTGAGGTGGGATTTCCCACTTATTTCAGGGGCAAATGATCGGCCCTTGAAGAAGGGTTTGGAAAGTCACTGACCACTGGAATTTGAAGCTTGCAGGAAATAAAGGTGGTGTCTGATCAGCTGCTTATGCACCCGACCTTGCGAGGCCTGTGCCTTAAGGAGGGGCCTTGGGCCGGGAGTCCAGGCCTGACCCTGCTTTATGCGGGCAGCTGCCCTTGCCCACTTGACCTGGCACTTTGGCCCGTGTTGTACGTCACTAAATTCTCCAGGAACCCCAGCTCTGGGACCTCGGGCAGTGAGCTGCTTTATACCTTGGGCTTTTCCTTGTCAAATGGGGACAGTCATACCGGCCTGTGCACCTCTGTGGGATTTTTGTAAGGGATGATTGACTAAAGCTCGTGGGAGTGTTTCAGTTGCCATGAATTGCTTTGGAACTGAAGACTGTTGTTATTCTGGACAGCGCTAGAGAGAGGAAGGTGGAGGCCATAGAATAAGCCTCGGACGCAGCCTCAGAAGTGTCAGCCCTGGGGATTTTCCTCCAGAGGCTCTCAAGTGCCAGACAGAGGTCCTGTGCCCTGTCGTGGACGGGGTGCTTGCGCGGTAGCACATTCTACAGATGTGGAGAGGGAGGCTTAGACCAGGCAGCTTGCCCAGGATCTCTGGGGCTAGAACAGAGCGATGCTGGTGTTTTCTCACTGTACATGGGGGAGCCTGAAGCCTGGAGTCCGGCCGCCTGGCTCTCTGTGACTGTGATGCTGGGAGGTCTGCTCAGTCACCGTGGCTCCGAGAGGCAGAAGTGTGCCGTGGGTAGCCTCTCCTGCTCTGATCTCCCAGGTCGGCGACCTTATCCAGCTGGTGAAGGAGCTGTATGCGGACAACCAGCACCTGAAGAAGACCATTTTTGATCTCTCCTGCGTGGGTTTCCCAGGAGACAAGCCTGAGTCAGTAGATCAAACAGAGGTAAGAAGGAGAGTTCTTAACGTCATGAGCTCATCGCCAAGAGTAACAGCCCCACACACGTATCAGGGCTGCGTCTGCTCNGGGGCTGCTGTGTGAGTGCGTCTTACTCTATCTTGGGGGTGCCCTGGCTTTAACTCACTGCCTCGCGACTGTCGGGTGTGGAGGTGGTTTCCAAGGATTCACTATCTTAAATTACCTGATGAATATCTTAGAACACAAATCATTTTCCAGGCTTAAGATGTGTATAAGAGACAGCTCTGGTATTTCCCTTTGCTGTGGATGGGCTTTGGAGGCCTTCTTCGGTCAGCACGTCTGCCCGCAGGGTTCCGCGAGTTTGGGTGGTTTCTGGGAGGATGCACTTGATGTTCTGTGATGCCCGCACTCCAGGCCTGGCCCTGGGATCTGGGCTGCAGGTCCTGGGCATCTGGGCACATCTGGAGGACTGGTAAAGCCTCAGGGGTCAGAGAGTTGTCCCATCACCCAGCCACTTTGGTAGTACAGATGGAGCCTTGACGAACCCGTTACCTTGGAAAAACAGATGAGGAAACGCTCTTCCATTTCCTTCCTGAGTTAGCCCCGTGAGCACGCCTTCTCACTGCCACGCGTCTTCTGTGGCTTTGGCCGGATGCGTGTTCTTTCTTCCCACACTTACCCAGGACCCCCTGCACCCTGCCCCCACGGAGGACCCGATAAGGAACAGATAGTCGGCGTCCCCTGAGCCCACATGTCCAGCTTCCTGCCTCAGGAGGTTCTTGCCTGGCGGCATTTGAGAGTCTGAACGGGCCAGGGAAGGTTAGGTCCTGGCGTCTGTGCCGCAGAGCGTGTGGTTCCTGGGCGTGCGTGCCCACTGAGGGTGCGGGCCCGTTCTGGCAGCCCGCCCTGGGGACAGCAGAGGGAGCCCTCTTCGCCCGTTGACTCTGACTCTCTCATCTTTGTGACGCGTCGTGTGTGCTTTGCTCAGTACTGGGCCCGACCACACGGTGGGGGGAGGCGGGTCCTGCTGTGGCTCCGGAGGAGCTTGTTTCCTGAGGCCCTGCCTGCCCTGACGCTCCCCTGGGGGTGCCTTGCTGCAGGCCGGTGTTGGGCTAGTTAGTTTCAGAAGTCTGGGCCTGCTCTTGCCATGAGATGCACCAGGGCCCCTTGCACGTGGGTCCCCCACACTCTCCCTGGTCGGCCTTGTCTCGAACCCAGCCTGGTGTGCTACGTAAAGGGAGAGCGCGTTGCCACACCATTTCCAGGGAAAGATCTGTCAGCCTGAAGCAGTCTTCTCCCACCTTCAAAGTGGGAGNCTCTTGCCATGAGATGCACCAGGGCCCCTTGCACGTGGGTCCCCCACACTCTCCCTGGTCGGCCTTGTCTCGAACCCAGCCTGGTGTGCTACGTAAAGGGAGAGCGCGTTGCCACACCATTTCCAGGGAAAGATCTGTCAGCCTGAAGCAGTCTTCTCCCACCTTCAAAGTGGGAGACACTCACAGGTGTTTATGCTCTGCTCTGGCCATCTACTCCCTTGGAGAGACAGAATATTGTTGATCTTAGTCTCCAGGGCTTCAGATAATTTTGAGAAGCAAGAATATCTGCGGTCCATTTAGGAAGGAGCTAGTCTCTTGGTTTGTTTTCTCCAAGGCGGCGCTGTTGATAAGCCACCCATCCTTCATCTGCTTCATCTGAGTCGCAAATGGCGAGAGCGTGTGTGCTCATTCGCTCCTGGAAAGAAATCTGTTAAACGTCCTCTCGTGTCCTCTGGAGGACAGAGAGTTTTTCCTTTTCCCACGCTGAGGTCTTCATAGCAGCCAATTCAGACCTGAATTGTTTGTCAGGTTGCACAGCAATTTGATGTTCCCTGTGCACAGCCGTGTCCTCTGCTGCCCCGGCCCCTGTCTGCCCTGGAATGTGATGGGAAGATCCGTGCGGGAAGGGCGGCATTCCCACAGGCGTCCTGAGCTGGGAGGGGAAGGAGAGGCTGTGAGGGGCGAGGGGAGGCTGCTGTTCCCTGGGAGGGTGTGTGGCTCCCCTTTGACTAATGGGAGGTACCTGTTGGGCCACAGCCTCGTCGGGGCAGCGGGCTCGTGAAGCAGCAGCTGCCCCGCTCGGCTCTCTGGGCACCTATGAATCAGAAAAGGAAAAAAGAAAAGACAGCAAATATATTGTGTATTTTTAAGTATACTCAATCTTTTTTTGCCTCCAGTTTTTAATTAACCCACAGCATTGCCTAAATTTGGAAAATATAGCATGACCCCTGACCCCGGCACTTTACTGTGCGCTCAGTCAGTTTGCGTCCTGGAGTCTCTCCCGCTCTCCTCGTGTGCGCTGTGCGTACACGTGCTCGTGCGGCCCTGTCTCCCATGTCCCCCCAGGGGATGCTGTGTGAGTGCGTCTTACTCTATCTTGGGGGTGCCCTGGCTTTAACTCACTGCCTCGCGACTGTCGGGTGTGGAGGTGGTTTCCAAGGATTCACTATCTTAAATTACCTGATGAATATCTTAGAACACAAATCATTTTCCAGGCTTACACTTCTTTTTTTCCCCCCTTAGACTGTGTTCCTGGGTGAGTAACTGCTAGGTCAAAAGTACACATACAGATATGTATATGTGTATATATATAACATAAGCATATAATTTATTTTCATATTATACCCACACACACGACTTTTACCTTGACAAAGCGTACAGAGAGCAGGAGGCCCTGGGTGCAGTTTGCCAGGTGTGTCTTTAGAACAGACCCCTGGGCTGGATCCCCCCTGAGCTGGGCACACAGCGCTTGTTCCCTGCACGTGGGCAGGTCACAGAAAAACTAGCCGAACTAACAGAAGGCCAAGAACAGGCATCCTTGTGTTTTACAGCATATTAAAAAAAAAAAAAAAGTCTCTCATGGGCTTGCTCCGATTTCCTTGTATTTTCCTTTTTTTTTGGGAACTCCATGAATTTAATCCAAGTGATTTTGCTTCATCTTCAGGTTCATCCTTGTTGCCTATGGGAATCTTTTTTTTTTTTTTTAAATTCCTTGTATTTTCTTACAGAGTATAGCTTATGTATTACAGGGCACGTGGTTGAGAATGGCCACGCGGGTGACCTGAACGGGCCGCGCACGGGCAGCCTCGGCTGTGCGGCACGCAGCTGTCACCTCTGGGGAAAGGTCACGCGTGCGCGCGCTCAGGAAACGCTGGCTGCGGGCGTTATTTACTTACTGTTGTCATTTTTTTAGGGATGGTTAAAAAACTAAGGTGTTTGGGTTTTTTTTGGCATGGAGCGGAAGCATGGATTAGGGGACATAATTTAATTGAACTCGCACGTGTAAGGCTGTCATCTCAAATAGGAAACAGACCTGGTGTGACTTCAGAGGACAGAAGTGGTGCTCAGAAGTACAGGCTTGTTAACATCTGTGATTAGCAACAGAGTAGAATTNCTAAGGTGTTTGGGTTTTTTTTGGCATGGAGCGGAAGCATGGATTAGGGGACATAATTTAATTGAACTCGCACGTGTAAGGCTGTCATCTCAAATAGGAAACAGACCTGGTGTGACTTCAGAGGACAGAAGTGGTGCTCAGAAGTACAGGCTTGTTAACATCTGTGATTAGCAACAGAGTAGAATTTGGTTTGTCAGAAGCAGATTGAATTTCATGGAAAGGAGGATGTGTCTAACAATTTGCCTCCGTAACTTGTTCCGAGCTGTAGCCGACGTGTGAAGCCCTTGGCACAGTGCCAGGCATGTAGTAGGCAGTCAGTATGCGAGACACAGCCATTGCGATGTTACTTTTTTAGTAAAGTGTGCCGAGTTGGAGCTCCAGCCCTTTTCTGACTCTTCAGTGTTGTTTTAGCAACACCATAGGGCAAGTGCTTCTAATGTTTCCTGTGCGTGTGAATTTCCTGGGGACCTTGTTAACGTGAGGATTCTGGTCCATTGAGCCTGGCACGGGGCCCAAGAGTCTGCGTTTCTCATAAGCTTCCATTGCTCCAAAGAACACACTTGAGCAGCAAGATGAGAAGCAATCCCCCAAACTTTTTGGTTCCAGCTCTTCGTTTTGGGAAAAAAAAAAA
>SJYA01010460.1:0-11600 GCA_006410615.1 Neotragus moschatus
ACACACACACACACACACACACACACACACACACACCCTATCAGGAAGCTTCCATAAGCCTCTTACCCTTCTTCATCAGAGGGAAGACAGACTGAAAACCACAATCACAGGAAACTAACCAGTCTGATCTCATGGACCACAGTCTTGTCTAACTCAATAAAACTATGAGCCATGCTGTATAGGGCCACCCAAGATGGACGGGTCATGGTGGAGAGTTCTGACAAAAGATGGTCTGCTAGAGAAAGGAATGGCAAGCTGCAGTCAAGATTGCCAGGAGAAATATCAGTAACCTCAGATATGCAGGTGACACCACCCTTATGGCAGAACATGAAGAAGAACTAGAGAGCCTCTTGATGAAAGTGAAAGTGGAGAGTGAAAAAGGCTTAAAGCTCAACATTCATAAAAGTAAGATCATGGCATCTGGTCCCATCACATGGCAAATAGATGGGGAAACAGTGGAAACAGTGACAAATTGTAATTTTGGGGGCTCCAAAATCACCGTAGATGGTAACTGTAGCCATGGAATTAAAAGATGCCTGCTCCTTGTAAAAGACACTTGCTCCTTGGAAGAAAAGTTATGATCAACTTAGACAGCATATTAAAAAGCAGAGACATTACTTTGCCAACAAAGGTCCATTTAGTGAAGGCTATAGTTTTTCCAGTAGTCATGTATGGATGTGAGAGTTGGACTGTAAAGAAAGCTGAGTGCTGAGGAATCGATGCTTTTGAACTGTGGTGTTGGAGAAGACTCTTGGGAGTCCCTGGGGCTGCAAGGAGATCCAACCAGTCCATCCTAAAGGAGATCAGTCCTGAATATTCATTGGAAGGACTGATGCTGAAGCTGAAACTCCAATACTTTGGCCACCTGATGCAAAGAGCTGACTCATTGGAAAAGACTCTGATGCTGGGAGGGATTAGGGGCAGGAGGAGAAGGGGATGACAGAGGATGAGATGGCTGGATGGCATCACCGACTCAGTGGACATAAGTTGGAGTGAACTCCAGGAGTTGGCAATGGACAGGGAAGCCTGGTATGCTGCAGTCCATGGGGTTGCAAAGAGTTGGACACAACTGAGCGACTGAACTGAACTGAACACTATACACAAAAATAAACTAAGAATGGATTAAAGACCTCAATGTAAGACTGGGTACTATAAAACTCTTAGAGGAAAACACAGAACACTCTTTTATATAAGTCACAGCAAGATATTTTTTGACCCACCTCCTACAGTAATGAAAATAAAATCCAAACAAATGGGACCTACTTAAACTTCAAAGCTTCTGCACAGCAAAGGGAACCACAAACAAGATGGAAAAATAAAAATGGGAGAAAATATTTGCAAATGGATTAACTGAGAAGGGTTAATGTCCAAAATATACAAATAGCTCAATATCAAACAAACAACCCAATAAAAAAATAGGTGGAAAACCTAAATATACATTTCCCCAAAGAACACATACAGCTGACCAAGAGGCACGTGAAAAGATGCTCAGCATCACTAACTATTCTGTTGTGGTTGTCCGATTGCCGAGGTGTGTCCAACTCTTTGTGACCTCATGGACTGCAGCACACCACTAATTTCTAGGGAAACGCAAATCAAAACTGGAATGAGGTGTCACCTCGCAGAGGTCAGAATGGCTATCATCAAAAATCTACAAAGAAAAAATGCTGAAGAAAGTGTGGAGACAAGGGAAGGCTCTTACACTGTCGATGGGAATTTCAGTTGATACAACCACTGTGGAGACCAGTATGGAGGTTCCTTAAAAAACTAAAAATAGAGCTACCGTATGACCCAGAAGCAACCCCACTCCCGGGCATTTACCCTGAGAAAACTGTAATGCAAAAATCACATGTACCGCCATGATCACTGCAGCACTATTTACAATAATCAGGACGCGGAAGCCGTCTAAACGTCCACCGGCAGATGAATGGATAAAGAAGCTGAGGTACATGTGTACAGTGGAGTATTAGCCATAAAAAGGAACAAAATTAGGTCATTTGTAGAGATGTGGATGGGTCTACAGTGTGTCACAGAGAGTGAAGTAACTCGGAAAGGCAGAAACAAATACCATATGTTAACGCGTATGCGTGGAATCTAGGGAGACGGTACAGATGAGCCTCCTTGCAGGGCAGGAATGGGAACACAGGTGTGGAGGATGGACATGTGAGCGTGGGGGGCCGGGAGGGGGATGCACTGAGAGAACACCATCGACATGTATACACTGCCGTGTGTAAAATACACAGCTAGTGGAAACGTGCTTCCTAGCACATGGAGGTCAGCTTGGAGCTCTGTGATGACCTAGGGGGTGGGCTGGGGTGTGGGAGGGAGGTCCAAGGTGGGGATATGTGTATACATGTAGCTGATTGGCAACATTGTAAAGCAGTTATACTCCAATAAAAACTTTAAAAATAAAACAGGATAACAGAAATCACTCATGATAAATCGACAGTACATTGGACTTCTTTAAACTTAAAATTTCTACTCCTCAAAACCACTATTAAAAAAGTAAAAGCAAAGCACAGGCCAATAAAAGATATTTCAAATGCAGAAAATGCATAAAGCCACTTAGCATTTCTAAAAAGTAATTTTCAAATTGATAATACAAAGATCATTCAAGAGAAATATAAGCAAATACTTGAAAAGACACTTCATGAAGGAAGATATAAAAATAGATGCTAAAATATATGAAAAGATTCTCAGTATCATTCAGCGTTAGGAAAAAAATACAAAGTAAAATCATGAGCTACCATTATATACCCACTATAGCTAAAATTAACAGTTGGTATCAAGTTTGGTGTAAATTTGAATTAAATGCAGCTCTCCTACATTGACTATAGGTCTGTAACTTGATATAAATGTTTTATGAAACTCTTTGGTCATACCAACTAACATAAATATGCTTATAACTGTATCCTGATCCTGGGAAAGACTGAGGGCAGGAGAAGGGGGCAACAGAGGATGAGATGGCTGGATGGCATCACCAGCTTAATGGTGTGTGCTATGCTGTGCTTAGTTGCTCAGTCATGTCTGACTCTTTGTGACTCCATGAACTATAGCCTGCCTCGCTCCTTTGTCCATGGGGATTCTTTAGGCAAGAACACAAGTGGGTTGCCATGCCCTCCTCCAGGGGAGCCTCCCAACCCAGGGATCAAACCTAGGTCTCCTCCATTGCAGGTGGACGCTTTACAGTCTGAGCCACCAGGGACGCATTGGAGCAAACTGGGAATAGTGCAGGACAGGGAAGCCTGGCACACTGCGTTCCATGGGGTGCAGAGTTAGACGCAACTCAGTGCCTGAACAGCAACAACAGCAAACACCCATACCTAAGAACGGAATTGACCATTTCCTCCCTTGAACACATTCCCAACCAAAACAAGTGCCTACGTCCAATCAAACGCCCGCTCATGAGTGTTTATAACATCTCAACTCATAGTATCCCCACATCATAAACAATCCACTGTTGATAGAAGAAATAAATGTGGAATGTTCATACAGTGGAATACTGTATGACAATGTAAAAGAACAAACTACTGGTAATGCAACCGAAGCAACAGTGACTCCCAGCGCTGTGATGATAAGTCAGAGAAAGTGAGCAAATCTAGTCCTAAGGCTCAGATGACAGCTGTCAGAATAGTAGTGTCCCCATGTGGGAGGGATAAAAGGAAGGACACGGTTGAATAAAACCACCTGTGAAGCCAGAGTAGATACAGAAAAGATCCCCTAAAAGAATATTGACACCAAGTGTTCGGAGAAGTCAGAGCACTTGCTTCTGCAAGACGCAAGCTGGCAGGCTTGTCCTAAAGGAGGGATCCATTCTAGCAAACGCTGCATAGGGCAGATAGTGATGGTGACAGGGAGTTAAAGGCTCGGTTGGAGGATGTGGATATTGTTGGTGACCTTGAGCTCCACAGAACGGTGTTAGTGCTGCTGTGACTGGTGGGTTAAAGAGGCTGTGCATGAAGAGAGCTGGACTGGGGGAACAGGGATAGTTTTTGCTATGAGTTTCATAAAGAGGGGCAGAGAAATTGGGCAGAAGCTGGATAGGGGATGGCAGGTCAAGAGACTTTCTCATGATTTAAAAGTATTATAAGGTTATGTGCTGATTCAGCTAAAATGGAAATTTAAAGATCCATGCAGGTAGGGGATGGGGGCACTGTCGTGTGTAAAGTCCCTGGTGAAACTTTGTTACGGTTAGAAATACGTATGATTCCTGCTGCCGGTGACTTAGTGTAGAAATTTCAGCCACACCGCTTCCATACCTTGTTTTATGTTTCTTAGCTTTCTAAGCAGTGTGTTAACCGATGGGTTTTTGCAAGCATCAGTCCGAAGGTTCACGTTGCTGTAGTTTGACACGTAAGTCTTGCTGGGACTGTTTGCAACCCCATGGACTGCAGCATGCCAGGCCTCCCTGTCCACCACCAACTCCCGAAGTTCACCCAAACTCATGTCCGTGGAGTCGGGGATGCCATCCAGCCATCTCCTCCCCTGTCACCTGTCCCCTCTTGCCCTCCATCTTTTAGAAGGTTTGTGCCTATCTTACAAGCAGGAGTGGCAAGCACTGCGTCTGCTCCGTGAAGGATGGAGGAGCAGGAGTGCCCTCTCACGGATCCCAGGGAGCCTGGAAACTTGTTGAATTACCCAGTGGGAAAATACACTGTTCCTTTAGAAATGGAAATTTCTCATAGGAAAATGCAGTGAGTTTTCTCTCTTGTTTTGTGCAGAATAAATAAATATAACTGTAGGATAAATGTTTTTATAATCCAAAATATAGCATCATAGATTTATTAACTTTAAAAGATTCCTAGGCATTTTCAGATCTACGGGGAAACGTGAACTCTGAACGTTACTGTTAAAATGCAAAACAGGTACAATTTCTGCTCACTTTTCTCTGTAAGAATAAAGTAAGCAATGGATCCCGTGGGGCTGTTTTTCCTCTTTCTCTGCTGGGTTTCCTTTTGTAAGTGGAGTCTTAATTTTCACCACACCCCACTTACATGGTGTGCTATGATAACCCTTATGCTATTAAACAATTCTGTGGAAAGGCAGTTGAGCAGCACGCTCAGTTTGACGTCGCCAAGAACCACCGTAACGTTGATATCTCCTGAATATGTTATTTGAACATATAATCCGTGCTTTGTTTAAAACATTTCTGCTGACATTTTCCATGATTTTATTCACACATGTATGGAAAGATGAAAAGCCGTCACTCAGGTGTGCTAACAAGGGGGCTCACTAGACCACTGGCCCTAAGGCTCCTTCTCAGAGTGGATTCGACTTCAAGCGGCCGCTTCTGTGTCAGCTGAGTTTGGCCAGCTGATAACTGGTGCCCAGTCACTCTTTCGTTCTTCAAGCTAATTGTTTGGAACTTGAGAAAAGTGTTCATGCCAGAAGCCTTGTTGGTGACAGGCAAACTATTGCGTTAAGTATAATAAGGGTCATATCTCCAATAAGGTTGCAACTGAAATATATTCCTTACAGACATTTTCTCGATGGCGAGCTTTGGTGGGAAACATTTTTACTTTGGGATGGAAAAAAAAAAAAAGAATTCTTTCAGCATGATTTCAGATTTCTCATGTCTTTTTAATGTAACTTTGTGCTTTCAGCTTTGCAGGTGACACAGTGAAGCTTGGTCCTAGCTTTTAAGCTGTATCCTGACAACACTGGCAGATAATTCCAGTTTATATCTATGTTACTTCTTTACTTGTTATCCAGTTTGCTGAAAACCAGAACACACTCCTGATTGTAGTACGGCAAATATATTCAGCAGACTTAATTTGAAAATAGATATAATTCATTAAATTTTATTCGACACCCATATTTTTGTTAAGCCACACATACAGGTGACAGAATTTGCATTAAGGGATCTGCCAGGATTCTTATCGTTCTCATTTTTTTTTTTTAACCTCAAAATAGAGAACTTGAATCCCAAGAGATGGTGTTACTCGGAATTAAATTTTAAATGGTATATAGCTAGGTTTGTATTTGTCTTGTAAATTAAAGTTATATTCTTGGCAACAGGAACCAGAGACTTGGCTGGTGGAAAGAAGTAAACAAATTCTTCCTTCCCTTGTTTTGTCCGAATTCCTTCCTTCCTCTGTCAGAAGTCACCATGTGCTCTTCAGAAAGAGCGCGCCGTGAGTCAGAGCTCCTGCCCTGCTCCCCTTTGTTCTGAGTGAACCAGCGCCGCCTGTGACGGAGCTCAACGCCAGCCCGCTGCCTGTTACCCTAATTGACAGCGCCCGTGATGCGTGTAGCCATGCCTCCTCTCAGAGCGGCTTGCAGATTTGAGTGAATTGGGAGGGGTCGGGGGAGGAAACCAGTCACTCCTGCTCCTTCATCTCCAGGAGAATAAAGTGCTAGCTTGACTGTTTGGGATCAAGTCAGAAACTCAGGACGACATTATTTGCAAGAAACATACATGCAAGGAGTGGGGGAGCAGGAGGCCTAGGGCCCCCGACATGGCCCCTGGACCAGGATGCAGCTGTGTGACTGACCAGCAAAGGGAGTGTCAAAGGCTTCCTGGACAGGGATGGATAAAATTATCCGTCTAAAGGCAGGTGCAGTAGAAAGGAGGAACACTGCTAACTCCTAATGTGGAGAATACTTGTAAGAATCCAAGACACGGAGAGCAAGGAGATTACAGAAGGCAGCTCAGACGTGCAGGGTGGCACTGATAAATTAGTAATACAGCCTCAGGCCTTTGGCCAAGGGAGCTGCCAACACCATGGCTCACACTGTCATGAGCCATGGTTAGTGGTGAGTCAAAAAAGTCAAACTTCACTCTGCTTATCGTGGAGAGCAAGCAATAGGTATATTTAAAGGACCCAGGAGGCTCACGGGGGAGGGGAGGTGCACACAGCCGACTCACATTGCTGTGCAGCTTTGCAAAGAGATGGCCGCTCCGTTGCTAAGTCGTGTCCACCTCTTTGCGACCCCCTGGACTGCAGCACGCCAGGTGTCTCTGTCCTTCACTATGTCCTGGAGTATGGTTAAATTCATGTCCACTGAGTCGGTGATGCCATTCAGCCATCTCATCCTCTGTTGTCCCCTTCTCCTCTTGTCTTCAATCTTCCCCAGCCTCAGGGTCTTTTCCAGGGAGTCAGCTCTTTGCATCAGGTGGCCCAAGTATTGCAGCTTCAGCATCAGTCCTTCTCATGAATATTGAGGACTGATTTCTTTTAGGATTACAATTTATGTAATTATAAGGCAATGACTCTCCAATTAAAAATAAATTTAAAATAAAATGTCCCATTGCAATTCAGTTTACTACTAAGCTTTTCTTTGCTTATCAAGATGGAGGATTTCACTAAGAAAAAAAAAAAAATCTCCTAATCAATCCTTCTTTGACAGGGATGGCGGAATGTTCCCAAATTTAAAAAAGAGGACTCCAGCTAAGTTGGTTGTCAGTTTTGGATCGTTTCCCGCAAATTTTCAGACAGCAAGACAAACTTTGCCACACACGAGTCAGTCTAGCCAGGAATTCTGGTGGGAAAGACTGTTAGGAACACTGCAGATACGAGCGGCTCCTGTCCGCTTAAGCTCTGCCAAACCGGTGCCTGTTCCTTAGAGATAAGGATTGGATCCCTCTGCTTGTTGACAAACTGTTCAATCAGTTTATCCAACTAATAGTTATTGAGTGTTTATTATGTTCCAGACCCTTGAAGAGAGCTAACTCTTACTACGTGGTAGCAATTTCAGAAGAATATGGACTACACGTGAACCTAAACTTTTGCAGTTTTCTGAATATGTTGAACTGATACCACCATTAAGATAAAAATCCTAAGGGTGATTGTTTTCTTTTTTTAAATATGTTTCTTCTGTTTTAAATTATAAGCCTTGAATTTATTTTTCCTCATAGACGCCGTCAAAGCCCTCAGGATTTTCTGCAGATATTCACTGAGATACAAATATGTAAGTGTACAAATATAATAGTCATTTTTTAGCATGAAAGGTAAAATGTTGATTGAACAAGTGTAATTAAGCAGAAAATTCCTATTGTTTATAATCAGCTCCAGGCTTCCCTGATGGTTCAATGGTAAATAATCCACCTGATAGGCAGGAGATGAGCGTTCAATCCCTGGATCAGGAAGATTCTCTGGGGGAGGAAACGGCAACCCATCCCAGTATCCTTGCCTGGGAAATTCCATGGACAGAGGAGCCTGGTGTGCTATAGTCCAAAGGGTTGCAAAGAGTCGGACACGACTGAAGGACGGAATACGCATGCCTTCCATCCGTCCATCCCTCCTCTGTCCACCCCTCCATTCATTCATCATTCTTAACTTTTTTTGTTGATATCCTATCTTTTGTCAAGAATAATGCCAGATGATAAGGATAAAAAGGTAAATACATCAGACATTGGGCTTCCCAGGTGGCACAGTGGTAAAGAATCTGCGTGACACAGGTTTGAGACACAGGTTTGACCCCTGGGTTGGGAAGATCCCCCGAAGAAGGAAATGGCAACCCACTCCAGTCTTTCTGCCTGGAGAATCCCATGGACAGAGGAGCCTGGTGGGCTGCAGTCCACGGGCTCTCAAAGAGCTGGATGCAACTGAACGAATAACAGTAGTGGGCTCTGCAGTTTCAGGGAGATTGTCCTTTTCTGAGGAGAATGTAAGCCAACAAGTACATGTTCTGATAAAAGAAAGAAGCTGAACAGATAGACCCTGGGGAACAACGAGAAGACGTTACCTTAGATGATACTCCTCTTGAAGGAGGTGACATTTGATAGGTACTGGTAGAGAATTTTGTTATTTGCAGGTGCAAAGGCTCCAGGCAGAGGAGGAGCTTGGCGACACCTCCTGTCCTGGGTTGACGACGTCCCCACCAAAATCCACACCTGCCCAGGCTCCTCAGGATGTGACCTTATGTGTACAGAGGGTATCTACAGATATTATCACATTAGAATGAGGTCATCCTGGCCCGGGGCCCTCATCCCATGACTAGTATCCTTGTGAGGGGAGAGGGCCTTGGATACAGTCACAGGAAGAAGGCCATCAGACAGCAGAGGCAAGCAGCAGGGGGTCACCAGCAGCCAGCAGAGGCCAGGAAGGCTCACTCCTGCACCCTGCAGGGGGAGCCCGGCTCCGCCAACACCTTGACCTTGGACTGCTGGCCTCCTAAGCTATGGAAAAAAAATTCTCTTGCTTAAAGCCATTCAGCTTGTGATAATTCGTTACAACTGCCATAGAGAAGTGATGTGCCTAGGAAGTGTCAGAAGACCTCTTCTGAGCCCACTTTTCTTGTTCATTACTTGTTATAAAGTTATTTCTCTCGAATTTATAGCCCCTCTCATTTAGGTGGGACCTGCTTCATCAGAGGGTCCAAACAACCATCAACACATAAGTCTGACTCAGGCCTGGAGAACACTGTGACCATTCAAAGATGGTCTGAGACCCAAGGGGAACCACTGAAATCTGACTCGCCTGAGCGCAATTGCTTGCAGCGTTCTCCTGGCTTAGCAATCCTCTGTGCAGTTTTAGTGTCCTGGAAAACTAATTTTTCAAAATCAAATTTAAGTGTTCCATGGTCTGTAAAACTTTCTCTGCTTCTTTCTCACTGTGTGATCAATACCTTTTGCTTAATTTCCTTCCCTACCAACCTAATTTATTCTGATTTATTGAGCACCTACAATGTTTGAGGCACTGTGCTCCACAGTAGAGATTTAAGGGGAAAAAAGTTATGGCTGCCGCGCTTGGAGAATTTATAAACAATTTGGCAAGAATGAAAATATAAGCCAGCACTAGCAATATGCCATAGAACGTCGTATGAACAGAACATGCGTTCAGAACACGCTATTCGACTGATCCAAACTGGTAATTGACAGCAGGGACTAAATTTTTGATGAAAGTGTGTTTCATATGATGAATGGATGTGTCATGAGAAAGAAGTCACACTTGCATGAACCAGTGAGTCAGAAAGGCCAAGTGGAGAAACGTCTGTGGAGATGAGCCATCAGAATTCAGGAGGAAAACAGGGATCGGACACGTGAAGGCCACGTCAGTGTTAGCACAATGGAGAAAAGAAGAGAGACTGCCCCAAGCCAAGGAGACATGAGAGATTTTAAAAAGAAGTAAAGAGGAAATGCACTGGAGAAGGAAATGGCAACCCACTCCAGTGCTCTTGCCTGGAGAATCCCAGGGACGGGGGAGCCTGGTGGGCCGCCGTCCATGGGGTCGCACAGAGTCGGACGCGACTGGAGCGACTTCGCAGCAGCAGCAGAGAGGAGATGCACACGAAATTGAAAAGGACTGGAGAAAATAATGTGAAAAACACATGGAAGTGATTCAGTGTATATAAAAGTGATACTCCTAAGAAAGAAAAGTACTGACACAGAAACCAAGACTGAAGTCAAATACCGAATTACAGACACAGATACATGTCTAATAAATTGATTAGATGCCAAGACATAGGAGGGAAAACAGAAAGAGAAGGGGTGACAGAACCAATAACTCTAATGACTAAGGATAAACTGGAATATTCTTTACCGTCTGATTCTTGTTTGCGTCCATTCTGATTGTTCCTCAATACTGGAGACAGTGAAGGGGGTCACTGCAGCAGTTATGGTGGAGCATTTCGCAAATGCCAGCCACATGGTGGGGCTGCCTGATGAAAATCGCTCGCTCCCACCACCCCTGGGAGAAATGCTGTCCCCAGGAATTCTTCCTGCAGGAAGCTCCAGGGCCTCTGTTGTGCGCAGAAAGAGACACCAGCCTTGTGAGCCCGTGAAGACTGCTCAGCAGGGCTCCAGGCAGGCTCAGAGGCAGTGAAGAACAACATGGCAAGCAGAGAATTTTGCTTAAGAGCTGTAGAAGTTGGAAGTTATTGAAGCAAAAACAATAATAAGCAAAACAAACCAGTTCATTTCTCCCCTTCTAGATCCGTCTTCCAATCTCAAAAGAAAAAATAAAATCTAGCAAAACTCAGATTCATCCAAAATACTTTTACTCTGAGGAGATGTAAATATAAGTTCATTTAAGCAAGTGGTCCTTATAATTTCTGTCCTGTGGGTCACTGGAGAAAATAATTAAATGTTAGCAACAAAAGCAAAGTTCTGACTTTTAAAACTAAATTTCCAGGGAAGGCTGCACTGCATTCCTGCTGGACTATTTACTGAATGAATGTGGCTGGCTAATGTTTTCACGAGTAAGGAGAAAGTCAGCATGGAAAATGCTCCCTGGGGACTTTCATTGGAATGAAGTAGGCAGAGGAAGATGAAAATCCATGGGAACACGGAGGAGGCTTCCCACGTCAGCTTAAGACTTTCAGAAAGTGTTCAGAATGAGAACACTGATGAACCGAGTTCTTTAAGACAGAGTAACACAATATTGGGTGGGTGGTGGGGGGAGAAACTATTTCAAATAAAAAAGATAAAAAATAGCAAGGAATGGTTGCATAAATAACCCAGCATTTTTGCAAAACCACAAGTTATTTGGACTCATGATACCCACAGGATGAGTAAGACTGAGCTGGGGAAGGCGTGAAGGGACGAGTATTTTCGGCAGAGAAAACTGTGTAGGAAGCCCCTGGGGAGGGGAGGTGCATTTGCAGAGCTGAAGGGGAGCATTGTGGGGGTCCCCAGGGGGGAGTCTGGGGGTGGGGGC
>SJYA01010461.1:7771-20846 GCA_006410615.1 Neotragus moschatus
AAAAAAAAACACCTATGAGCAAAAAACCACCTCACACCCACCAGGAAGCTGATAATACCAAGTGCTGACGAGGTTGTGGAGAAATCTGAACCCTCCTACAGTGCTAGTAAGAATGTAAAATGATGCGGAAAACTGTTTAGGGGTTTCTCAAGATTACCGTATGACTCAGCACTTCCACTCCTAGGGACAAACCAAGAAGAAAGGAACGCATATGTGCCCCAAAATATCTGTACAAAAACGTTTAGTAGAGCACAATTCCTATTAGCCAAAAGGTGGAAACGACCCAAATGGCCATCAACTCAGGACTGGATAAACACAAAGTGGTATAAGCATAGAGTGGAATATTAAGCAGCCATTAAAAAGGACTGGCGTTCTGATAGATGCTACAATAAGGATGAATCCTGAACATACTAATGCAAAGTGAAAGAAGCCAGCCACAAACAGCTATAGAGTGCATGATTCACTGACAGAAATGCCCAAAGCAGTTAAATTCACAGAAAGCAGAGGAGTAGTTGCCAAGAACTGGGAGTGGAGAATGACCGTTTAATGAGCACACAGTTTTTCTTCTGGTTTTTTTTGGGGGGGGGATGAGGTAAGAAAATATTCTGNCCAGCCACAAACAGCTATAGAGTGCATGATTCACTGACAGAAATGCCCAAAGCAGTTAAATTCACAGAAAGCAGAGGAGTAGTTGCCAAGAACTGGGAGTGGAGAATGACCGTTTAATGAGCACACAGTTTTTCTTCTGGTTTTTTTTTGGGGGGGGAGGAGGTAAGAAAATATTCTGAAATTAGATAATAGTGATCACTGCACAACTCTGAATCAGCTAGATGGTGCATTTTTTTTTTTTTTTTTTAACGATTTTTAAAGTCTTTTATTGAATGTTACAAGAATGTTTGTTTCATGTTCTGGTTTTCTGACCATGAGGCATGTGGGATTAAGCTCCCTGACCAGGGACTGAACTTGTGTCCCCTGCATCAGAAGGTGGATTCTTAACCACTGGACCACAAGGGAAGTTCCAAGGTTAACCTCTTAGTTGTGAGAAATGTTATCACACCAAGGTAAGAGGTTAACATTAGGGAAAGTTGGGTGAAGAGTATACGGAAGCTCTCTGTACTAGCCTCACAATTTCTGTACCTGTCCGTCTAGTCAAGGCTATGGTTTTTCCAGTAGTCATGTATGGATGCGAGAGTTGCACTGTGAAGAAGGCTGAGCGCCGAAGAATTGATGCTTTTGAACTGTGGTATTGGAGAAGACTCTAGAGAGTCCCTTGGACTGCAAGGAGATCCAACATGTCCATTCTGAAGGAGTTCAGCCCTGGGATTTCTTTGGAAGGAATGATGCTAAAGCTGAAACTCCAGTACTCTGGCCACCTCATGAGAAGAGCTGACTCATTGGAAAAGACTCTGATGCTGGGAGGGATTGGGGGCAGGAGGAGAAGGGGACGACAGAGGATGAGATGGCTGGATGACATCACTGACTTGATGGACACGAGTCTGAGTGAACTCCAGGAGCTGGTGATGGACAGGGAGGCCTGGCGTGCTGCAATTCATGGGGTCACAAAGAGTCGGACACAACTGAGCGACTGAACTGAACTGAACTGAAAGCTTACTTATTTTCTGTAAATCTAAAATTATTCCAAAATGAAAACTTCCTTTAAAAACAAAACCAAGGCAAAAACCTCTTAAGACACTGAGTAGCAAAGAGCTTGGGATGAGGGGATACATTCTGGTGAGATTTTGGACTATCAAAGACAGACTTGGGAATCCCCTGGTGGTCCAGTGGTTAGAACTTAGTGCTGTCTGTGCGGGGGCTTGGGTTCAATCCCTGGTCAGAAGCTAAGATCCTGCAAGCCCCAGGACCAGGCACCAAAAAAAAAAAAAAGTAAAAAGAAAAGCAAGATAGACTTAATTGTGGCATTTAAGGGGGTGGGGGGTGGGAATCAGGGACACTCACACATAAAAATAATGAAAAAGTATCTGGCAAGAGCCACAAGCTGATGAAGGTGGTTCCAAGCAAAGGGCAATCAATAGGAGCCCCTGCCTTATTCTTCCTATAGGAGAGAATCATATTTCACAAGTAAAACAGTCCAAGAACTCTTATAATTAAATATCAAGCCAGGACATCCTTCTGCCCAAGGGAATTCCAGGTGGGGCCTCCCCACCTCAGAAAGTGGCCCGCTCTGAGCTCCCTGGTGACCTGTGACAGGCAGTGCCACCAGAGTAGAGACTGCCACAGCCCATTTCCGTATAAAGGGCTTCCGCTGAGACGAGGGGAAGTAAGTGTTGCAAGACAAGAGACGTGTCAGCCCAAACCACTGGCGGCAGCCTCCTGAGTTCAGTCTGCAGTTCACAGCCCCCACTCTTGATTCATAGATCCCTGGGTCTCCACTGCCCCACCATCCAAAAAAGAACCATCTGAGAGTATCATCCTCCAAGCCACTGGCTGCAGGACCTGCTGGGGGTTTTCTAGGCAAGGGGGGACTGTGACCCTCCAGAAGGGTCCTGGCCACCAGCACGGAAGACAGAGGCCCCATGGCTAGGACAGAAGAGGCTTGTCCCACACCCAGCGTGGGGCTTCCTCCAGGCTGGCCAGCCGTGCCAGGCCGTATCATCCAGCAGGCGGGCGTGACCCCAGCTGGGACTGTTCTTGCCTGCTCTGCAGACTCGCCTGCCGGTCTGCCTGCAAGTCCCTACAGACTCTTATCGCTGGGAAAATGTGTCATGGGCCAGAGTCTTCAGGGTGCCTCCACCTCTTCCATGGGTGTGAGGGTGTCATTGGGGCCCTGGATAGGTCTGATGCCCACCTGGCCACAACCTCTGGGTCTGTGGTCCAGGCAGGTTCAAGTTTAGCCAGAGAAGGTCTCCAGTGATAAAAGAGCAACGGTTCTCCACTGTGCTCCAGCTCGTGACTGGAATCCCCCTGGGAGTTTTCAGGGGGCGTCGGGAGGGGTCTGGCACTGGGCATCTGGCACAGACAATCAATGGGCTGCCAGACTCCAGCAGCTTCTTTTCCTTGGTTCTTGATCCAAGCAGGCACTTGGATCAAGAATGGGAAGGGGGGTGGGGGTGGGGAAAGTGCTAGGCACTCAGTTGTGTATAACTCTTTGGGGACCCCATGAACTGCAGCCCTCAGGCTACTCTGTCCTTGGAATTCTCCAGGAGTAGCCATTCTCTTCTCCAGGGGATTTTCCAGACCCAAGGACTGAACTTGGGTCTCTTGCACTGCCAGCAGATTCTCCACCATCTAAGCCAGGGGAAACCTCCTTCAAACCTTAGGGTCCTGCTGTGAGAAGATGCCAGCACCTAGACTAAGGGGGACCCGCTCCCGCCAGGGCCGCCAGGAACCCAAGCAGGAAGCAAGAGTCGGAGGGGGCGGCTCACTGGAAATTGCAGGGTCTTAGCTCCCACCTCCCTGTGTCGGAGACGGGGGCAGCTTGGCCCCATCTCATGGCTAGGAAGTCAGTCCAGAGAGATAGCCATGCCTGGCTGGCTTAGCCAGCCTGCCTGCCACCTTAGCCCTGTTATTACTCTGCAAACCAGAGCCCTCCTTATAAGGGGATACACGTGCTTCTGTCTCCCCAGAGCAGCCCAAACCCCTCTTCTGTTCTCGGTCCCACACGTCATGGGCAGGCTGTAAGCCCCCACAGGCCAGTCCCAGGGCTGTCCTCGGGCTCCTTCTCAGTGAACATCTGTGCAGTGAAGCTAATCCAATTCTGGTTTGGAGGGACTTTCAGGCAACAAATATTCATGCTCCAACTCTATGCCAGTCAGAGATCCCTGCCCCAGGGGACCTGCTGTCTGCAATGTGAGGAGACAAAAACACGAAACCACTGCAGGCCCCAGTAAGAGCTCTGAAGGAACCATGTTGAGGCAGGCAGTCGAGTGACTGGGGTANTGTCCTCGGGCTCCTTCTCAGTGAACATCTGTGCAGTGAAGCTAATCCAATTCTGGTTTGGAGGGACTTTCAGGCAACAAATATTCATGCTCCAACTCTATGCCAGTCAGAGATCCCTGCCCCAGGGGACCTGCTGTCTGCAATGTGAGGAGACAAAAACACGAAACCACTGCAGGCCCCAGTAAGAGCTCTGAAGGAACCATGTTGAGGCAGGCAGTCGAGTGACTGGGGTAGGTCAGGGCCAGCCTCTCAGGGAGGTGAGGTTTGAGCAAGGATCCATCCAAGAAGAGAGGAGCAGGACGTGGAGAACTCTGGACCAAGAGGAGACATGGAGGAAAGAAGGGAAAGGCCCTGGGTAGGTGTAACCCTGTTGGGGGGGGAGCGGTTGAGGGGCAAACAAGAGGCCATGTGGCTGCTAGGATGAGCTTGGGGGAGAGTGGGAGAAGCGGGGGTGGGGAGGTGTTGGGGGCAAGTAGAGGACCTGGACTTTTACCCCAAGGGAGATGGGAGCCACAGAGGGCAGAAAAGGGACATGCCCAGACTCGGGTGTTCACAGGTGCCATCTGGATGTTGTGGCGGGGGGGGTCAGGTGCCAGGGGACCAGGGCAGCGGTCCGTGATGTGGAAGGGGTGGGAGGGGTGACGAGGGCTGAGGGCACACTGCTGCTGGGGCTCAGCCAGGACTCTCTGGCCAATCCCGAGTCCACTCATCCAACCGAGGGGAGAAGCTGCTGGGAAGNAGAGGGCAGAAAAGGGACATGCCCAGACTCGGGTGTTCACAGGTGCCATCTGGATGTTGTGGCGGGGGGGTCAGGTGCCAGGGGACCAGGGCAGTGGTCCGGGATGTGGAAGGGGTGGGAGGGGTGACGAGGGCTGAGGGCACACTGCTGCGGGGGCTCAGCCAGGACTCTCTGGCCAATCCCGAGTCCACTCATCCAACCGAGGGGAGAAGCTGCTGGGAAGCATCCTGGCCTCCACATCCAGGCCTGGCCATCAGTCTTCCCACATGCTCCTCTCTCATGTCCTACACAGGTGCCCCCGTCCATGTGCAAATTCTGGGAATGGGTGAACAGAAGCAGCCTGAGCATCCATCACCAAGAGGCTGGCAAATAAACTAAGGCGGCTCTGTACTGTGGAGTATTACGTAGCCGTGAAAAAGACAGGAGAGTGCCCTGTGGAAAACAGGCCCTGAGCTTTGAGCCAGGGCCCAAGCCAGGCAGGAAGGGCACAAAGGTCTCTATTTACCTGTCTAAGCAGAGAGACCTACTGCCACCTCTAAGAAGTACTCCCTGACCACCATTCCAATGCCAAGGCTCCCTAAGGGGCCTCTGCCTCCACTCCTCACCGAGAAGTGCCTCCCTACAGAAGGACCCCTTGGGCCTCACTCACTGTGACATCCCCATTCAAACCCAGACTCTACCGCTCACCACGGGGGAACCACTCTCCACTGAGAACAGATATGGGTAGGGTGAATAAGTGGGGAAGGACAGGGTTCTTCTGTCCTTCCTTGGTCTGCCCCATTTCCATGCTTTCAACTGCCTCATCTGTGAAATGGGGCCAAGCTGAAGTGCCATACCAATAGTACACAGTGCCTGGCTCACGCCGAGTGCGCCAAGGGCAGAGAAAGTCCGTTCAGTGCAAGAGGAAGAAGAGAGCCGTACTCCGACCTCCCCCAGGGGAGACAACTCAGGCAGCTGAGCCCAGGCACCGGACACCCCAGTGGGCACTGCAGGGACCCCACGAGAGCTCGGGTTATTCCTCGAAACTTGGCCTTGTACCAGAAACTTCTGAGGCCACTGTGAAGTACAAACGCTGTGCAGACGGAGTGGAAACTGGACCTTGTACAGACCAAACCAAGGGGAAAAGGGGTGTTGGAGGGTCCAACAAAGCCAGGGGTAGGGATGCTACTCTAGATACGGGCCAGCAGACCTTGGGGGAAGGGGACTCACGTGAAGCTCGAGCCTCTGGGCTCTGGCCACTGGGGCAAACCTCGGTGACTCAGTTTCCCCACCAGGAAACAGAGATCAAGCTTTGGCCTCGAAGCGGGTGAGGTGACTGTGCCCAGGTCCCCGCCTGGATTGTGACAAACAGCACTCATGACAGCGCTGTCCTCTCTCATCGGCACGGCTGAAGTGACTCCTGCTGGCAACCTCACCCTTCTAGGGAGGTCAGGAAGCTCTAAGCAGAGTTACAAACATTCCAACAGGGAAGGATCGCTACGATGCACTGAGCGATGGAAAACAAGCTACTGAAAGATATAAACAGGGTAGTTCCAGTTCTGGAAAGAAGATGTGCCTGAAAAAGAAGCAACCCCTAACAGTGCTGCATCTTTTGTCTAAGCACCAGCACGTCCATTGGTATGTAAACAAGAGAGGGGTCCGGCAGGATATACCCCGAGCTGACAATGGTGTTCCCCTGTGGAGCTGGGAGGGAGGGACGGAGTGGGCAGTGTATTCTTCCTCCTGTGTCAGGGTTTCCCTTTTTCTAAGAATGTGGTCTTCAGTGTTCTATTTTTATAATTAAAATTCAGGAAAAGCAGACATCTGGCAGGCAGTTTCCTGACCTTCATGTGCCCAGTTAGAGAAGGAAATGGCAACCCACTCCAGTGTTCTTGCCTGGAGAATCCCAGGGATGGGGGAGCCTGGTGGGCTGCCGTCTATGCGGTCACAGAGTTGGACACGACTGAAGCGACTTAGTGGCAACAGCGGCAGCAGCATGTGCCCAGTGGTCTTGCCTTCAACTCAGTTCCCTTTCCANCTCCAGTGTTCTTGCCTGGAGAATCCCAGGGATGGGGGAGCCTGGTGGGCTGCCGTCTATGCGGTCACAGAGTTGGACACGACTGAAGCAACTTAGTGGCAACAGCGGCAGCAGCATGTGCCCAGTGGTCTTGCCTTCAACTCAGTTCCCTTTCCACATCTGAGGGAGGCACCTGCGGAGCCCTCTGCCTGGACACCCTTCCCAGGGGTCTTCAGGGGCTGGCTCCATGGCAGGGCCCATCCCAACCTCCTCATCTGAAGCGGCCCCTGCTCAGCCACTCTCTCACTCTCCGCCATCATTTTCCTTGTACTTCTTTATCTTTAGAATGTGGCTGCTAATTTAACCATTCTGCTGGGCTCTGTCCATCTTGGTCCCCATCGGGTCCCCAGCACCCCACAAGCTGTCGGACACATGGCTAATAGCCTCCAAAGATCCCAAAAACCAGAAGTGATTCCATTCAACAACCCAGCCCAACCGTGATACAAGCATCGTAGCGTCCACTAATGACCCGATTGTCAAAAGCCATGACCACACTTTGCCAACCCTACTGGGCAGTGGGCTCTGAAGGAGGCAAGCCTGCCTCAGGCCCCACTCTTGCCTCCTCCCTGTGTGACTTCAAGCCGATTCCCTTCTCAGGCCTGTTTCCCCACCTGTAAAGCAGGGATGCAAAGAGTATCTGCCCCCCAGGACTGCTGAGACCACGCAGTCAGACTGTAGACCTAAGTACCTGGGCCCGGCACCTGGTGATTCTTCACCAACACCAGCCCTTCCAGGGTCATGAACATTCAGCAGCAGGTGAAACCAGAAGGGCCACCTCGATCCCTATTCAAGGTAAGGATGATTGCAAAGGGAGAAATCACAAGCATCTCGCAGGCACCTCACTGCCAATACTAACAGAAGCCACAGACACAGGGGGAAGGAGGAATCTTTTCTCCCCAGTGTCATTTTGCTTCGGAGGCAGGGACATTTTTTTTTTCTTTATTCAGATCGTTGCTAATGGCCTATAAATATCTCATTATTGGCTTGTGTTTTTCCGAAGCTTTGACACAATAAGGGCTTAATTACAGCATGCGGTTGGCAACCCCAGTAAATTAAGGGTTAGCTGATGTCCCCATTTTTTTCCTGCGGTGGAGGGGCCTGTAATTTCAGGCATTTTCATTCAAATCGGGCAAAAGCTTGGCAGATGGGTCTCTGAGCCAAATGCACACACCAGAGAGACCCAGGGTTCTGTGCTGCACCCAGCCCCTTCCACTCGCCCTACCTTTGAAAACTCCGAATCTAGAACCGTCCGAGAGGCCACCCTCTGCCCTCATTCACAATCAACCGGACTTATCACCAGGGGATTTCAACCCATATACCTAGCGAGGGCCATTATCCCAGACAAATAACTCTGAAAAGCATTTGAGCAGCCCGCAGCTGAGTTCTGGAGAAATCTGTCTTCCCGGTGATAAACATAACCCCCAAAGAGCAAAAAAGAACCAACAATCACATGGGGAGACAACCCACAGGTAGGGTTTGGAACTGTACATCTTCCCAGGCTTTTTACTATGAAACTACCACTGTCTGGAATAAGACGGGGTTGCACGTCCACTTGGTCTGGACCCTAGTAGGTCTCACGCACTTCTTGTTGTTGTTGCTGTTGTTGTGTAAGTCGTGACCAACTCTTTGCGACCCCATGGACTGTAGCCTGCCAGGTTTCCCTGTCCTCCACTAATTCCTGGAGTTTCCTCAAAGTCACGTCCATTGAGTCAGTGATGCCATCCAACCATCTCATCCTCTGCCACCCTCTTCTCCCCTCACTCTTTCCTTCTGGGTCATTAAATCCTCTTCTAGATCACTCTGAGTAGCTGTTTTGCAGTGGGTTGTGTCTGGACACATTGGCTAGGAGTCACTTGGCTACTGCTGGGCCTTTCTGCTCCCAACTTCCCACCATTATACACGGAAGGAACGTTAAGAAACTCTCACAGCCAAGTACTTGCTCACAGTCACCATTCCCACTTAGAAATAGCAGGAACAGGCTCCCACTAGCATTTCAGGACCTGGTTTGCCAACTGGTTCTAACTCATCCCCACAGCTCAAACTACATTGACAGAGGCTTAATAAGTGGCTGTGCTAAAAAGAGGCATTACTTGTATTAAAAACATAACCACGAATTCCTTTTCTTTCAGAAAAGAGAAATTAACAACTGATCTTTAAAAGTCCCGACCCAGGACTGTACAAAATAGCACCAGTCTATTATTTTCACAAGGATTAGCTCGTTTGAAATCTCAGCCTGTTCCCAGGAGAGAGGGACCACACGATCCCCATTTTCCAGACAAGGAAACTGAGGCCAAGAAGTGAGGTTATTCAGCTGATGGACGGCCACCTTCCCACAGGCGCCTTGGGACTCTCCCTGATCCAGTTGGCCTGGTTACTACAGACCACACAGGCAAAAGCACTTTGGTTTTGTCCAACAAGAAGGGCCTTGGAAACACCAGTTGTCATTTTCAAGCATCTCTGAACCCCCAAGATCTGTTAAGGGACAAACCAGTCCAAAGGGCAAACCATGCACACACCCCTCAGTCTGGCTGGAGAGTGAACCAACATTCATCTGACATGCATTCACCTGGCACCCACTGTGTGCCCAGGGTGGCCTCTTGGTGCAGTTATGTCTCCCTGCAGGGATCCATCTCCCAAGACCGAATGGAAATGCAGCTGGAAACGGTTGCACTTGTGGGCAGCTACTCCCTGTTAAAAGAAAAATGGCACCAGGCCCACATGCACTTACAGGCACTACATTATCAAGGCAACGCTGGAAATCAAAGGTGAGGGACCATAGCTTGCCCAGGACCAGGTCCAGAAGTACCTGAACAGCATGACTGGCAGCACTCCCTCTCCCCAGAGCAATCCCTGGCCCCCAGGGCTCCATGTGGCGTGCACCCCACCCCACCTCAGTATCCCACTAAGCTCATCTCCTCTCCTCTCCCACTGTGCTCAGCTCTCTCCCACCACAGGGCCTTTGCAGCAGCCACTCCCACAGCCTGGATGCTCTTCCTGCAGATTATGCTGGTGAGTCCTCCCTTACTTCCTTAAGTCTCTGCTCAAATGTCACCTTCCCACATGGGCCTTCCCTGACCCTCCATTTAAAACTGTAAATTCAGACTTTCCTGGCGGTCCAGTGGTTAAGAATCCGTCTGCCACTGCAGGGTACAGGGGTCAACAGAGCCCACCCCACAACTACTGAGCCTGTGCTCAACAATAAGAGAAGCCGCCACAAAAAGAAGCCTGTGCACCACAAGGAAGAGCAGCCCCGGCTCGCCACAACTAGAGAAAGTCCACACACGGCAATGAAGACCCAAGGCAACCAAAAACGAATAAATAAAATTTTAATTAATTAAAAAAAATTTTGTTAAGAGATTTTAAATCCTCACTCCACCCTCAATGCCCTAAGAGGTGAAGCACATCCAGCCTCGTGGCCTGCAAGCAGCCCATGAGTAGACACTGTTAACGGCCCCATTCTCCAGCTGGGGAGACTGAGGCTCAGAAGCAAAGACTCACAGGATCAAGACTCTGAGCTGGAGGACTTGACCTCTGCCTCCCTCTCCTGCTTGTCTCCCAAGCTGAGCTAACAGATCTATTCTCACTCAGACCAGATCTTAAAAAATCCACTGGGAGGAGGCAAGGAAATGGAACAGCCATGCTCCAGGCACAGAGAGCCTGAAGACGTGCTCTCCTGTCTGTCCCTTGAAACCAGCCAGGAAATGCTCTATGCGGGTCTAATGTACACAGGAGGAAAGGGGTCCCTGGCTGCAGCACAGTTCAGCCACACTCACACAAAGAAGCAGGCAGGGGGATTTAAAGCGAGGCCTGCTTGCCATCCCCCTGTGTCAGGGCTTTGTAGCTGAGAAGCCTTACTCACACTCCATAAGTAAAAAGAAGTTGGCTTCGTTTGAGAACTCCCTATCCAAAGAGAGGCCTTTTCACAGCTTTGGTTCTCAAGCCCTGAGTCAATGCCCATAATGATGGATGCCACGCTGCAGGCTCAGGAGGTTGCCACAGAAGCCAGCTCGGTAGCAGCTGGCAGTCACCAGGTTCCAGGGTGGCTGGGAGGGAACAGTGAGACACAGAGGGATCGATGAGAGGTGGGGATGGGAGACAGACCCTGGGTTTCCCCAACCCAGAGACCTTGATCCTTCACTGAACAACCTCTTATAAGAATGCTCAGCTCTTTGGGCCTCAGTTTTCTGCTCTGGAATATGGGATTGTAGCGGTGCCAGCCTCATGAGGCTTCAGTAAAGTCCAGTGTGTAACTTCAGAGCACTTTAACTCTGACTAGCTTTGGTTATTGATATGAAAGGAACCAGGGCTTCCCTGGTGGCTCAGCCAGTAAAGAATCGAATCCACCTGCAAAGCGGGACACCTGGGGTTGATCCCTGGGTCGGGAAGATCCTCTGGAGAAGGAAATAGCAACCCACTCTAGTATTCTCGCCTGGGAAATCCCACTGACAGAGAAGCCTGAGGGCCATAGTCCATATCACAAAGAGTTGACACGACTGAGCAACCAAGCATACACACACCCATGAATGGAACCAGCCTAGTGAGCAACAGCCCAATCCAAGGAGACCCACCAGGTGCCAGGCACTATGCTAAGTAAGCACTTTTAACACACCGTGTCACTGCATCCTTCCAAGTCCTGTTAAGGGTCCATCAGCCCTTTTTCTGGTGGGAAAACTGAGGCTTAGAGAGGTCAAACAACCTGTGCAGGGTCACGAGGCAGATGAAATGGACAGAGCTTTGCAGACACCCACCAGAAGCCTGGGTAGGCAGGAGGATGGCCAAGCAGGGAACCCAGGCTGGGTTGATCCCAAGTCCACACCTTTCTGCCACAGCAGAAAGAGGGCATTTCGCCAGAGACACAGCAGCAAAGGAGGAAATTCATGCTGCTGGGAGCAAAACCCCAGGCTGCTGCGGAAGGCAGGGCGGGGCTGGGCACCCAACTGGGCTCCACTGAGCGCCAGCCTGGTGGCCTTGGGCAAACAGCAAGTCTTTTCTGAGCTGAACCAAGAGAGAAGTCAGCTTGGGGGCTGCTGGATGAACCTCTGTAACACTGGTAACAGCAACAATATGAACATGATGATGACTATGATGTTATCAAGGCTTCCCTGCTGGCTGAGTGGTAAAGAATCTGCCAGCAATGCAGGAGACACGTGTTCGATCCCTGGGTCAGGACAATCCCCTGGAGGAGGAAATGGTAACCCATTCCAGTATTCTTGCTTGGGAAATACCATGGACCAGGAGGCCTGTTGGGCTACAGTCCATGGGGTCGCAAAGAGTCAGACACAGGACTTCACGAGTAAACCACCAACCACCATGACGTTATCATCTGGCAGCCACAGTAGCAAATGGAGTCCTTCCCAGAATGGAGAAGTGGCCCCCCATCTGGGAGGCAGAAGGAAAAGAAGTGGGAGGAGGAGAGGGGAGAGGTAACCACCCTCAGTGGCCACAGGGCCCATTCTCCTCCATTAGCTTGTAAATCCTGGCAACAGCCCAGAGTGGGATTTGTCCACTGGATAGATAAGCAAACTGAAACATCTCGGGGCTTCCCAGGGAAGGCTATATCCTAGCTTTTGCCACTGCAGCCTGATCAGGCCAGAAGTTCCTTCTCAGGATCCAAGGAGGATCCCCACCATGCAGGCTTTGGCTTGGGGGCTGGTCCCTATGTTCCAGGGCCCTGCAGGCAACCTGACATGGGCCAGGAAAGACGCTTGGAGAAAGTCTGCCCCCCCCAGGGTCCTACTTCCAATTCAGAGGAGAGGAGTTCAAGTTTCACCCTTCAGCCCCCTTCTCTTCTGTAAGCTCCTCTCATCCCCTGCCCAGAAGTGGGGTCAGGGAGACGAGAAGGACTGACATCACGACACAAAGACAAAAGGATCCACTTGGAAGCGAGGAGCCAGCGTTCGCCAGGCACCAAGTTGAAGAGGCAGCCCAGGAGCCCAGGGTCAGGGTCCAGCCAGCCAGTCAGACAGCACAGGCCCTCTAGGTAACCCAACAGAGGAAGAGCTAAGTCTGTAAGGGGTATGAACGGGCAACGAGACAGGACAGGGCCTTCTGGCTAGCTTGCCAGGCAGCAGGGGGCTGCCCTGCGGTCCTGGACAGATGGACAGCCAAATGGTGGTGGCGGGGAACCCTATCCAGGACAGAGAGACAGCAAGCCAGACGACAGGAACTGCTCCAAATCAGTGAACAGCCGGCCAGACCACGGGGATCGGCCCAGTAAATATCCAGGAGACAGGTTCAGGACAGACAGACAACCAGATGGTAGAATTCACCCACTAAAGCTGGGGGCCAGAGAGTCAGAGGTCTTGCACTGCACTTCCTGGCCCACGCCCCCCAGCGCGTGGGACACCCCTTAGGTCTGGGCCGGCTCCCCAGCCCCTCCAGGG
>SJYA01010462.1:0-13393 GCA_006410615.1 Neotragus moschatus
CAGACAGCCATTTTGCCTTTTTGCATTTCTTTTCCATGGGGATGGTCTTGATCCCTGTCTCCTGTACATGGACATAAATCAACCAGAAGTGTACATATGTCCTCTCCTTGACCCTCCCTCCCACCTCCTTCTCCCTCCTACCCCTCTAGGCTATTACAGAACACTGGATTTGGGTTTCCTGCATCCTAGAGCAAATTCCTGCTATCTATATATTTTGCTTATGGTAATGTACACACTTCAGTGCTACCATCTCAAATCATCCCCCACTGTATCCAAAAGTCTGTTCTGATAGCTACATCTCCTTTGCTACTGCAAATAGTACCATCAGTAACATCTTTCTAGGAAGTTTCTTGTATTTCAGGCTCTTTAAGTTCCCCCCAAACTACTAAATTTCCATAGAAAGGAGTAAAACCAAATAAATAAATAAAATAGAAAGCTCTTTTAGAAATAGTCTCATTAATAAATCAGGGCCCTCAGATTCTGGCAAAATAAATGCTTCAAAATGGGCTTCTCTCAAAAATGCCCTGTCTTCATGGTATGACCTGCATACACCACAGCCCAGGGGCACCCTCCTGCGTCCACAGTGGCTGGGTTTATAATTTAAAATGTGAGGCCAACCAACCAATTCTATTATTCAAACATGTGAAGCAAACCCAAGGAGAGGAGTACTCTAATCTTTTACTCGGAAGCGACATTTGCAGCTCTTTTCACTTACTTTTCATTATTTCACCACAGGGGAACCATTTCCAGGAATTATTATGTTAAGCATTATATTAAAAAATGAGTCTTGGTATTTCTTGCAATAAATAACAGCTCACATTTATTTTGAGAACAGGAATGCTCACCAGAACGTACGTATATCGTCTGCTTCCAGAAGTGCAGACATGTTAGAAATGATAGAATCATGTCTTAAGAACATAGTGTGCGTGAGTGCTCTCAGCCGTGTTCTAGTTTTTGTGACCCTTTGGACTGTAGCCCACCAGGATTCTCTGCCCATGGAATTTTTCTGGCAAGAGTACTGGAGTGGATTGCCATTTCCTTCTTCAAGGGATCTTCCTGACATAGGTATCGAACTCACATCTCCTAGGTCTCCTGCATTGCAGGCAGATTCTTTTCCACTAAGCCACTAGTGCGACTCCTTAAGAACATTAACAACAACCCAAACCTTCAGCTGTTTGGTGAGCACTTGCTATGTGCCAGCTCCTGTGCAAAACTCAGGAGGTACAAAAATGAATAAGGTATAGATCTTGTGGGGAGGCATGACCACAGAGGAGAAAATGCAATAGCTTTAGAATCAGAGAGAGATGAATTTAGACACTGGCTTTGTTCATTCAGCCAAAATAACTTGTCCAAATCACAGAACCCTTCTCAGCCTCAGTTCCCCCCTAAATAAAATAAGAATAGTGATATTTGTTGTTCAGGGTCTTGGGGATGCAGAAATAGATAAAGACCACCCAAAGGAGAACATTCAGAGGCTTCTGATTTAGAGCTTCTTACAGTGGGGTCAGATACCATCACCTGTGTTTCCCAGAGCCTCAAATGGCAGGGGAAGAGGAAGCTTGGTTGGAGTCATAAGTGAAGGCTTCAAGTGTGCCCTGATTGGAGGCTGTTGGCCTAGGCATGCTGGAGGTAGCTGACTGGGAATAGGTTTTTATTTTATTTGTTTGAGGAGTATCTTTGGCTTTCTATGGTTGGTCATGAGTTTGGAAGGCAGAGACAGGAGGTAGGAAAACTTGTCATGGTTGACCAAATTCTAACCAATTGTCCTAACCAAGTTCTGGACCAAATTGCTGAGAGGTTGCGGTTTGGTTTCCTGGGCTGGTTCCTACAGAGGCTGTGGGTCAAAGTTTTGTTGTCAAATATGGTTTGGGCATTGCCCATTTGTATATCCAGTATCTCAGGGACACAGCAAGCACACAGACAGACATTGACAGAGTAAACTTACCATGTGTAAGTTATTATTATGTGATTCCATCAGAGAAGGAAGAAGCAAGAGTTAACTTGGAGTTACCAAGTCCTCTTAGAGTACTGAGAAGGAAATTAATAGCTCTACTTAAGGGTGTGAAGGATTCAGCATTTTTTTTGTTAGGTCGTTGGATGAAAAGTAAGATCAGACAAGGAGCTAAGAAAAAACAATGCAGAGTGAGGACACATTGTGGCTGAGGACCGAGAGGAGGGCAAGAGGCAGGAAAGCATGTTGGTGGTGATTTGAGCTCAGGTGCTCCAGGGCAAGGATGAAAAAGCCAAGTGGAAGAGAAAACAGTATCAGGCTAGCTGTGGGTGAGTGAGCTTCAAATGCAAACTTGGACTTTGCCAATATCAGGGAGGAATTCAGTTCAGTTCAGTTCAGTCGCTCAGTCATATCCACCTCTTTGCAACCCCATGAACCGCAGCACACCAGGCCTTCCTGTCCATCACCAACCCTGGAGTCCACCCAAACCATGTCCATTGTGTCAGTGATGCCATCCAGCCATCTCATCCTCTACCGTCCCCTTCTCCTCCTGCCCCCAGTCCCTCCCAGCATCAGAGTCTTTTCCAGTGAGTCAGCTCTTCGCATCAGGTGGCCAAAGTATTGGAGTTTCAACTTCAACATCAGTCCCTTCAATGAACACCCAAGACTGATCTCCTTCAGAATGGACTGGTTGGATCTCCTTGCAGTCCAAGGGACTCTCAAGAGTCTTCACCAACACCACAGTTCAAACACATCAATTCTTCGGCATTCAGCTTTCTTCACAGTCCAACTCTCACATCCATACATGACCACTGGAAAAACCATAGCCTTGACTAGACGGACCTTTGTTGGCAAAGTAATGTCTCTACTTTTTAATATGCTATCTAGGTTGGTCATAACTTTCCTTCCAAGGAGAAAGAGTCTTTTAATTTCATGGCTGCAATCACCATCCACCATAATTTTGGAGCCCAGCAAAACAAAGGAATGGATGCCAACAAAATGATCCCAGGCTAAACTAAGAAATACCAAGTCAAGGAAAGAGTAACAGTAGAGAGGATTCCATCCTTTTTATATAACCTTCAAAATGTCCTTTGTTCAGAGCCCAGGCTTGTTAGTCAGTGAAGCACATTGTCTGGATTTCTTAGGTTGCAACCTGGGGCCTTTGATACTCAGTGGATGGATTTTGAGAGACTAAGCTGCCCTAACCCTCTGCACTGCCAGAGAACCATGGTATAAAAGAATCTTTTCTCTTCTTCCAAATGGGTTATGCGAATTGCAGAAACAGAACTTTCCATTTAAATTTTTGTTGACTTATTGTTTAAGCAGGAAGTAGTTCATTTGCAAAGAACAGAACACATCCAGGTGAGGGGCAGTAGACAGGGCACCAGGACCAAAGCAGGTATCACATGGGTTCCAAAGAAAATGTACACGTGTGTCTACAGTCGAGGTGGAGGTCAAGGGTCCGTCTGCAGTTCTGCAGCTCCACTAGGCTTTCAAGAATCAACCCCTAGGGCACCCAGCTCCATGGGAAGGAGGGCCTCCCAGCTTTGCCTTGCATGTGACCTGGTTCTGAGCCAGTTATCTAGGCCCCTTCATTCTCCACCCATTAAACCTCCGATTAGTTCCTCAGTTTTTGACTATGTGATTCCACAAAGACAGTAGGCTGATTGCTAACCTCTATGATATGACTCCAAGCTCACTACGGAACTTTCTGAGGATGAATTAGGGGAAATGGGTGGGCTTCACAATCATACTACCAAATGCCATCCATCCAAGCAACAGTTCTCCAAGATGACATAATTCCATTAAGGCTTACGTGTAGATCATTCTCATGTGCAAATTTATTCCTAAACGTGTGAATATTGGCACACCTGTAAGTTAGACTTCTTAGGACAAAGCAGTGGGATGTTTTAGCAAGATAGTGTCACTTCGTGAGGACCCACTGCCTATCCACAGCCTCCCCGGTGGTCCTGCGATTGTGCACCCCACGCTTGAGCATGGCACCTCTCTTGTATCACCCAGATTGTAGTATTTTGGATTCTGAACTGCCTCCTCTCCTAGCCTGTGAACATCTCAAATCAATTCATCTTTTCTTTTAGTAAATATCAGTTGCGCTATTGTAGGTGATGATACGCCGTGTTTCTATGAAGTGTGTATCATAATGGGGAGGGATGGTGGTGGTAGGGAGATAAGTGATAAACAAATAAATAGATACAAACAATATTAGAGAGAGGTCAGTGCCACAGAGAAAAGCTGCTTTAGACAAAATGAACAGGACCTCTTTGAGAAGACAGTTTGCATGGCATGAGAGAAAGGAGCCAGGAGTGGGAAGAGGAGTCTGAAGACATCTTAGCAAAGAAAACAGCCGATGGAGAGGCCCCAAGTCACTAAATACACGAGGGATGAGAAGGGGCTGGAGGATGAAGACTGGTGGGCAACTGGGGGCTTGATTTAAAAGGGGCTCAAAGAAGTGGGTGTGCAGGAAAAGCAGAGAGAAAAGACAAGGGCAGTATTATAGTTTGTTGTGATTCTAAATGCAGTAGAAGCCCCTGGCGGTTTTAAAGAAGGGGAGAATGTGGTGGTCCGAGTTCTTTTTCAAAATGATTTGTTTGGGGGAATACAATCTGGTCAGGATCATCCAGTGCAAGAAGACCATCTGAATAGCTGTATCATTTAGCCAGGCAATGATGGGGCTGGGTAGGAAACCGTGGAGGAGATGAGAGAAGTGGACAAAGTCAGGGCGCATTTGGAAGATGCGGCTGATAACACACTCCGTTACCTCTGAGCACCCAGGGCCCTGTGTGCTCCACAGATACATTAGGTGCCCAACAAGTGATCATTCATTTGTAACGCATTGGGTTGAATTAAACTGAAGAAAGATGGCTTGATTGTGTGACCCAAAAGCTAAGCATGTCTTCAACTCACGGTTTAAATACTAAGCATTTGGNAGGAAGACCATCTGAATAGCTGTATCATTTAGCCAGGCAATGATGGGGCTGGGTAGGAAACCATGGAGAAGATGAGAGAAGTGGACAAGGTCAGGGCGCATTTGGAAGATGCGGCTGATAACACACTCCGTTACCTCTGAGCACCCAGGGCCCCGTGTGCTCCACAGATACATTAGGTGCCCAACAAGTGATCATTCATTTGTAACGCACTGGGTTGAATTAAACTGAAGGAAGATGGCTTGATTGTGTGACCCAAAAGCTAAGCATGTCTTCAACTCACGGTTTAAATACTAAGCATTTGGGATAAAAGAGAAGTAACTCTTTTTCACTATGGAAGAAGTCAGATCTGAGGAGTTTGAAAGTGATTTAGATCTGAACTTTTTGCATAGTGAAATATATATAATATATATTTATATATACATATATAAATATATATGAGCTTCCCTGGTGGCTCAGATGGCAAAAAGTCTGCTTGCACTGCAGGAGACCTGGCTTGATCCAACCCTTGGATCGGGAAGATCCCCTGGAGGAAGGCATCAATCCACCCTAGTATTCTTGCCTGGAGAATCCCCGTGGACTGAGAAGCCTCGTGGCCCACAGTCTATGGGGTCACAAAGAGGTGGTCAGGAAGATCCTCTGGAGAAGGGAATGGCTAACCACTCCAGTATTCTTGCCTGGAGAATTCCACGGACAGGGGAACGTGGTGTGCTATAGTTCATGGGGTAGCAAAAAGCTGGACACAACTTTCACATATATACTCATATTCATATATCATGGCACTTATCTGATCATAAAAAGGCTCTTTCCACAAAGCAAGCCCAAAAGGAAGGTGCCAGGACTTTGTACAGCTTCCATCTCCAGCCTATTCATTAAATCTTTGAACAGAGACCAAGCCAGAAAAGAAAATTAAAAGGCAGTCCCAGGGCTGTATCACTACATGGTCCTCATGCCATGCAAGGCTCTAGGAAGGAGGAGGCCATCTGCACTTTGTAAATCCCTTTTGCTCCTGTTCCAGAGGCTAGAAAACCCAGAAATCAAGCCACTGATGGACTGACACGTATCTTGACCTTGCTATGAACTGGCTAGATCACATTTGACATTATGCTCAGAGTGGGGTGGTATTCAGGGAAATTCAGCTGAAGGATGCAAGAACATTTGATTACAGGTTTCGAGAGAGAGAGAGAGAAATATGGACGAAAGATTGTGACAAAGGGGAAGAAAGGGTCAACTGATGATTGAGCTCTGACCCAAAATTCTAAGATCACTTAGAATCTAAAGTAGGTTCTGGGCCTGATACCATCTATTATTTCACATTCACCTGACCCCAAATTTGTTTCCATTTTACAGATGAGGAGACCAAGGAGTAAAAATATTAAGATAATTTCACGGTATCTTAGAGCCAGTACATTGTAGATCTGGAAGTCAAACTCAAATCCAATCCCTATGGCTTTTCCATTTTATTGCCCTACTGAAATACGGTTGTTGTGCCCAAAACAGTGCCCAGACATTGTTCCAGTTAGTTCTCCCAAGGAGGCGATCAGAGAGTAGGTTTAATTCTGAGCTCCTTAAGGAAAAAAAAAAAAAAAGTGAAAACTTGCCCAGTTGTTGCCAAGCAGCCAGACAGGCTGAATTCTGTTCTCTTATCTCTGATTGTTGTTATTGTTTAGCCGCTGAGTCATGTCAAACTCTTTTGCAACCCCATGGATTATAGCCCACCAGGCTCCTCTGTCCATAGAATTTTCCAGGCAAGAATCCTGGAGTGAGTTGGTAGGGGATCTTCCCGACCCAGGGGTCAACCCCTTGTCTACTGTATTGGCAGGTGGATTCTTTACCACTGAGCCACCAGGGAAGCTTACCTCTGATTACTCACCCACAGGACAGAAGAGCAATCACGATAACTTCAAGAAGCGTGGAGATACTCTAAGAAAAGCATTTCACATTCACTCCATGCTATTCAAGAAAATGATAGTTGATCAATCTGTGCTTTACATTCACTGCAGTATTAACCCTTGAACTTCTCAAATTTCCACTGCTTGGGGACAGCTGCAGTGGAGCGTTCTTGACATCTATGCAACTTGTCTAAAACTGAACTCGTCAACACTCGCCCCTACCTCTTCCCAAGTAGTCTCTTAGACTGTCTTCAACACTTCTCTAAGTGGTGACATGACTTACAGTTCACGTGTATTTAGATCACACATCCTGTGAAGCATTCCCAAGACTGCCTCATTTCAGTATCCCCCAGATCAGTCTCATTTGTCAGCTCCCTGACAAAGTCAGGGACCACCAAACTTGCTTTTTAAGTTTTTTGGGGGGAAGGAAAGTACTTCCTTGGTGGTCCATGGTTAAGAATCCACCTGCCAATGCAGGGGGACACAAGTCTGATTCTTGGTCTAGGAAGATCCCACGTGCCAAGGGGAAACTAAGCCCACGTGCCACAGCTACTGAGCCCATGCTCTGCAAAATGAGAAACATTGTAACTAGGATGTCACCCCTACTTGCCACAACCAGAGGAAGCCTCTGTATAGCAGCAAAGACCTAACTCAGCCAAAAATCATTTTAAATAGAGAGGTTTTTTTTTTTTTTTTAATGTGGCTCATTTGTAAAGTTTTATTTGTTACAAAATCTCTTCGGTTTTATGGTTTTGTTTTTTGGCTGCAAGGCATGTGGGATCTTAACTCCCTGACCAGGGATCAACCCCTCGCCTCTGCATTGAAAGACAAAGTCTTAACCACTGGACCACCAGGGAAGTCCCTGGACATGGGTTTTTTTTTTTTTTTTTGGAAGTGAGACAGTAAGGTATGTCTTGATGTCTTATTTTGAGGGTGCATTAGAATACTTTAGATATCTTATATGGGATGAGTCCTCATTGAATGCGCGTTTAATTGATTATCTGAATTCAAATGATGTATTTTTTCTGCAGAGATGAGCTATCCTGCATTATATCTCCTCATAGCTTGAACTAACATAAAAGAAGAGAGGAAGGAGGGAAAACATGAAGGAAGGAAGGGAGGCGGGAGAGACGGAGGGAGATGGATGAGGGAGGACTTGCCTTTGATCTCTTTCAACATTAATTAAAAACTCATCTAACCCGCACTGACTGCGTGCCTAACGGGCAGCAGACCCTGTGTTCCATCCCCACCCTTGAGAGTGGAAGCTGAGGCCGCCCTAGAAGGTCACCGCGGAGGAGCCGCTGCTGAACACCACCGTATTTGTAAGATTCCGCCTCAGTTTGCGACTTGCATCAAATCCTTGCGCTGTTGATCATTTTTTCATAAATCCCCATTGTTTCATTTGCTCCATCCTAAAAACTTATTGTTCTTTGCACCCCTCCTCCATTCAATAAAATAAAACTAATATTATGGTGTNGAGCCGCTGCTGAACACCACCGTATTTGTAAGATTCCGCCTCAGTTTGCGACTTGCATCAAATCCTTGCGCTGTTGATCATTTTTTCATAAATCCCCATTGTTTCATTTGCTCCATCCTAAAAACTTATTGTTCTTTGCACCCCTCCTCCATTCAATAAAATAAAACTAATATTATGGTGTCATTTGAAAATATATTTATGTTTGTTTCCCCTATAAAAAGAGATAATAATGTTATGTTCCAATAATATTAAGTTGCAATGTTATTTGCAAGATTGCAGAGCTTTTAATTTTCTGATTATTTCCACAGTGGGAGTTTCAGCTCAATTTCGACAAAGACACTTCTATCTGTTTTGGTTATTTTTTTATTACAGCTAGAAGCAACAATAATTGCCTTTACTGTGAAGACATCACAAAGGAGACAATTGTTGTCTCTCAAGAATAAGATCATCAGGGTGAATTTTGATGTAAAAAATTTGTAAATTAATTGCAAAGCCCTATAAATATTTTTACTAAAATTGTGTGGGCTGCTGTTTTCAAAGACTCCAACCTTTTTGTGTTTCTTTTAAAGGAATAGATTTCTTCAGAGCCACACCAACAAGAAGTGAACGTGTCATCAAGATTTTAATAATGTATAGACATACGACATTCATATATGGATGTCTATGAATATGAAGTTAATTCTGGTAGAGAGAAAAGTCCTAAACACCTGGATTTGAGTTTTGGCTTGCCGACTTATAGCTACTTGATCTTTAGTAAGTTGTATTAACAGCTCTAAAGCTTAGTTTCTTCTAGTGAGAAAGATTATTGTTAAACTAAGTAGCCTGGATGAAATAACGTATTACATATTAGGACTTAAAGAAAGCACTAAATAATTGGCAGCTGTGATGATACGAATATTTATGTTGCATTCCTTTGTTCATTCTACGCTTGCTGACTGCCTGCTTTTATGACTCTAATCACTGTCCCCGGCACTGACCGTCGGGGACAAAGACGATGATAGTGTTGAAGAGTTCCATCATATTGCTATGATAGTGCCTCCATGATCTGGTCAGCACCGCTGTTTAAGTCCTCAAAGTGGGCTCCTGCAGTTTTTGGTTAATATCTGCAAAAAAATTATATCATAATTATTCTTTGCATGTCCATGGCTTGCAAAGCCTTGTAGCACTCACAAATTTCTACCTTTCTTTCGCTTCCTTTGCTCGAGAAGTTGGAAAGTTTAAAATTTACATTTTTTTGTCCCGTACAGCTAGTGTTTACCAAGTGACCAAGTTCTGGTCCTTGAAATGTGAGAAGATACCTGCTGAGGATTTCTGTAGAGCCTTTGCTTCTATTTATACCAGCTACCTCCCCTTGTTTAATTAATCTATATAACATTTATATGAAAGATGGAGAGTGACTTGAGACAGGAGAAAAGCAATATTATCTACTTATTACTAGGATTTAGCACTGTACCTGATGGAGAGTGGATACTAAGAAAACCGGCAGGAAGACAGAAGGAAACAAAGAAAGGAAGGAAGAAGGTTAATAGATATGAACTAGTGAATATTTCTTCTTCAGAGAGCATATAAAATTCAGGTGGAGAAATTTTTTTTAAGTTCTTTAAAGATTTCAGAAAAGTTTTATTTGCACATGCACAGATAGAAAGCTATTGCTCTTATAAGAAATATTACTTATGAGAATGGGTTAGGCACGAGAATGATGCATGAGCAAGAAAAATAACAGGAGTAAATAAGCGATACAATTTGCTAGAAAGAAATGTGTTTCTTCTTCTGGAGCCCTCTGTAAACAACCTACCTCTGCCCCCAAGTTGATCACTATTATATGTGGCATTTATCTTTCTAGACATTTTGTTATGTATTTGCTAACTTGCAATATGGCATCTAACAGACATTTATCAGTATATGTGTAAGTGTGCACATGTATGAGAACTGCACATAAGTAGTATCAGTGGTCACATTGTGACCTGCAAATATCTTTCCTCATTTAAGAATACTTTGTGAAGCATTTTCCTAATCTCTGCACATGGCACAACCTCACCAGTTTCCAGTGATGTGGGTAGCTCAGCTACTAAAGTACCCGCCTGCAGTGCAAGAGACCCAGCTCTGATTCCTGCGTCGGGAAGTTCCCCTGGAGAAGGGTTAGGCTACCCACTCCAGTCTTCTTGGGCTTCCCTGGTGGATCAGATGGTAAAGAATCTGCCTGCAATGCGGGAGACCTGAGTTCAGTCCCTGGGTTGGGAAGATCCCCCGGATGAGGGCTTGACAATCCACTCCAGTATTTTTGCCTGTAGAATCCCTGTGGGCAGAAGAGTCTGGCAGGCTACAGTCTATGGGGCCGCAAAGAGTCCGACACAGCTGAGCAACTAAGCACACAGCCCGGCGAGTGCCTATATGTGCACAGACCTTAGTTTCAACATGCTTCTTCTCATGGCACGACGGCAGCTCAGCACCAGCTCCAATTCAGCACTTTACTAGCAGCTGACCAAAGGGGAGCGGTGCTTCCTCATACTGACATCAGATCTCAATATTCTTAACTTGTTGATTTGTTTCTAATCTGATGATTGAAAAAGAGCATGTCGCTGTCATCTTAATTCACACTGACTTGGTATTATTTTATGTGGACTATTTCCTTGCACACGTTTGTTGACCTTTTGTATTTCCTCCTCTTCACTGTCAGCTCATAATTTTGTATTTTTCCTGTGTTATTAGCTTACTTCTTTTCAAGTGCTCTAACACACTTGGGTATCATTTCTTTACATTTTGTTTTATATTTTGCTGTTCCTTCTTAAACTATTATAAGTTTCTTACAAAAGATTGAATGCATTTTCGGGCTTCCCAAGTGGCTCTGTGGTAACGAATCTGCCTGCCAGTGCAGCGGATGGGGTTCGATCCCTGGGTCAGGAAGATCCAGGAAGGAAGTGGCAAGCCACTCCAGTTTTCTTGCCTGGGAAATCCCATGGACAGAGGAGTCTGGCAGGCTGCAGTCCCTGGAGCTGCAAAAGAGTCGGACACAGCGACTAAACAACAACGAGCCATATTAAAGATATTATTTTGGTTGCCTTTCCTAATTGGTACTGATGTTTTAAAGGAAACTGCAACCTTTGAATATTAAACCAATTCAGGTCACCTTGCTGAGCTAACTCCTTTCACCATATTTGACCAATTGATTCTTTAAGATCATCATNACTCCAGTTTTCTTGCCTGGGAAATCCCATGGACAGAGGAGTCTGGCAGGCTGCAGTCCCTGGAGCTGCAAAAGAGTCGGACACAGCGACTAAACAACAACGAGCCATATTAAAGATATTATTTTGGTTGCCTTTCCTAATTGGTACTGATGTTTTAAAGGAAACTGCAACCTTTGAATATTAAACCAATTCAGGTCACCTTGCTGAGCTAACTCCTTTCACCATATTTGACCAATTGATTCTTTAAGATCATCATTCACAAATTATGGTAGCATTGTTACTTTAAAAAAATTTCTATTTGCTATTTAACTTCAATGCCTGGGACTTTGTTATATATGCTGCTGTGCTGAATATATACTAGAAAAATGTCACGCAGGAGATGATTAATAAATATTTACTATATGCATCACGAGGGTCTTCCCGAATGGCTCAGCAGTAAAAAGTTTGCCTGCCAATGCAAGAGATGCAGTTTCTACCCCTAGTCCAGGAAGATCCCTTGAAGAAGGGAAAAGCAACCCACTCCAGTATTCTTGGTTGGAAAAACCCCATGAACAGAGGAGCCTGGCAGGCTACAGACCATAGGTGGCAAAGAGTCAGGCACAGCTTAGTAACTGAAAAACAACAACAAATATTCATAAAGAAAGAATGCTATCACTTAATAGTTTTATGGTTAAGTATGATGGGATGAAGATTTCTGAGAACTGCGAAGATAGGTTTCTATTTAATCTAGTATCCCAGACCNCAGAGGAGCCTGGCAGGCTACAGACCATAGGTGGCAAAGAGTCAGGCACAACTTAGTAACTGAAAAACAACAACAAATATTCATAAAGAAAGAATGCTATCACTTAATAGTTTTATTGTTAAGTATGATGGGATGAAGATTTCTGATTTAATCTAGTATCCCAGACCTTTTTCCTTTCTTCATAATTGTATGCTGTCTTAATAAATAATTTTCATTGTCCATTGAGATAAGATGGCTTTTATATCTTTTACTATTAAGAGTAATAATTTGGACAGATTTTCAATATCGATCAATTTTCGCATTATTTAAATAAACTCTATCTGGTTATGATATATAATCTTTTGATACATTGCTGACATCTCTTTATTAAATTTTATTTAGGACTTTTGCTTTTATAGTCATTAGTGATATTAGCCTATAATTTTATTTTACATTACTATCTATGTTCACTTTTGACATCAGCTTATGGTGACACTGTAAAATGAGTATTGACTTCCAATTCTGGCAACACGGCAGACTATATATAATCTAAAATTCCACCCATTACAGAAGAACATTAAAAATAAAGGTTACAAGATAACAGGCTTCCCTTAAACATATAAACTTCCAATTATGTAAAAAAGGAGGAAAAAGAAAAAAAAAAAACGACAAAAACCAAAATGAGGCAAAATCCCAGACAGTAAAGAAAGCTAACTCTAAGCTACCAATGAAAGTCTTATCTTTGTGATTTAATATGTCAGTTGAATGGCCAAGTAGAGAGAAGAAAATAAAATTCTGGGAATTAAAATAAGAGTAACTGACACTCGGGCATCAGAAAAGTTAGATTTCTCAAAGAATAGCTAAAAATAAATTCACCTGGAGTTACGAGTCAACAGTGAGGTTCTGTCTATATCAAAGGAGGTTCAAAGAGGGAAGAAAAGTCAGTTTTGAAGGTTTATTGGCAGCAGCTCAGTGCAGTCGCTCAGTTATGTCTGACTCTTTGTGACCCCATGGACTGCAGCACACCAGGCTTCCCTGTCCATCACCAACTCGCAGAGCTTGCTCAAACTCACATCCATTGAGTTGGTGATGCCATCCAACCATCTCATTCTGTGTTGTCCCCTTTTCCTCCTGCCCTCAATCTTTCCTAGCATCAGGGTCTTTTCTAATGAGTCAGCTTTTCACATCAGATGGCCAAAATATTGGAGTTTCAGCTTCAGCA
>SJYA01010465.1:0-13742 GCA_006410615.1 Neotragus moschatus
GGCCTGGCGTGCTGTGATTCATGGGGTCGCAAAGAGTCGGACACGACTGAGCGACTGAATTGAACTGATACATATGTCCCCTCCCTTTTGAATCTCTCTCCCACCCTTACCCGCCCCTGCAGGTTGTTGCAAAGCCCGAGTTTGAGTTCCCTCAATCATACAGCAAATTTTTGTTGCCTATCTATTTTACATATGGTAGTGTATATGCTCCCATGGTACTTGCTCCATTCATCTCACCCTCTCCTTCCTCCTGCCCCCTGCCCTGTCCATAAGTCTGTTATCTATGTTTCCCATCTCCAGTGCTGCCTTGCAAATAGGTTCATCAGTACCATCTTTCTAGATTGCATATATATGTGTTAATACATGATACTGTTTTACTCTTTCTGACTTCACTTTGTATAATAGGCTCTAGGTTCATCTACCTCATTAGAACTGACTCAAATATGTTCCTTTCTATGGCTGAGTAGTACGCCATTGTGTATATGTACCACAGCTTCTTTACCTGTTCATCTGTTGATGGACATCTAGGTTGCTTCCAAGTTCTAGCTATTGTAAAGAGTGCTTCCATGAACACTGAAGTACATATATCTTTTCCAGTTCTGGTTTCCTCAGGACATATGCTTAGAAATGGTATTGCTGGGTCATATGGTGGTTTTATTTCTAGTTTTTAAGGAGTCTGTATATACTGTCTTCCACAGTGTTATATCAATTTACATTCCCACCAGAAGTACAAGAGAGTTCTCTTCTTTTCTCCCCATCCTTTCCAGCACTTGTTGTTTGTGGATTTTTTTGATGATGGCCATTCTGACTGGTGTGATGTCTCCCTGTGGTTTTGATTTGCATTTCTCTAATAATGAGTGATGTTGAACATCTTTTCATGTGTTTCTTAGCCATTTCTATGTCTTCTTTGGGCTTTCCTGGTGGGTCAGAGGGTAAAGCATCTGCCTGCAAGGTGGGAGACCTGGGTTTCATCCCCAGGTTGGGAAGATCCCCCGGAGAAGGAAATAGCAACCCACTCCAGGACTCTTGCCTGGAAGATTCCATGGACAGAGGAGCCTGGTAGACTTACAATTCATGGGATCGCAAGGAGTTGCACATGACCGAGCAACTTCACTTCTCCTGAATCATGAGATATGTCTGTTTAGGTCTTTGGCTACTTTTTGATTGGGTTGCTTGTTTTTCTGGTATTGAATTTATGAGCTGCTTGTATATTTTGGAGATAATCCTTTGTCAGTTGTTTATTTTGCTATTATTTTCTCCCATTCTGAGGAAATTCTGTCTTTTTACCTTGTTTATAGTTTCCTTTGCTATGCAAAAACTTTTAAGCTTAATTAGGTCCCACTTGTTTATTTTTATTTCCATTATTCTAGGAGGTGAGTCATAGAGGATCTTGCTGTAATGTATGTCATACAGTGTTCTGCCTATGTTTTCTTCTAAGAGTTTCATAGTTTCTGGTCTTATGTTTAGATCTTTTATCAATTTTGTGTTTATTTTTGTGTATGGTGTTAGGAAGTGTTCTAGTTTCATTCTTGTACACGCAGTTGTCCAGATTTTCCAGCAGCAATTACTGAAGAGACTTTTTCCCATTGTATATTCTTGCCTCCTTTGTCAAAAATAAAGTCATTATAGGTATATGGGTTTATCTCTGGGCTTTCTTTCTTGTTCCATTGGTCTTTATTACTGTTTTTGTGCCAGTCCCAAACTTTCTTGATGACTGTATGTAGTTCTGTAATATAGTCTGAAATCAGGTAAGTTGATTCCTCCAACTCCATTCTTCTTTCTCATGCTTGCTTTGGTTATTTTGGGTCTTTTGTGTTTCCATATGAATCGTGAAATTTATTGTTTTAGTTGTCTGAAGAATGCCATTGGAAATGGACAGATTGTTAGAAAAGTTCAACCTTCCAAGACTGAAACTCTTCCAAAAAATTGCAGAGAAAGGAACACTTCCAAACTCATTCTATGAGGCCATATCACCCTGATTCTAAAACCAAAGGCATCACAAATAAAGAAAATTATAGGTCGATATCACTGATGAGCAAAAAGATCCAAAAATCCTCAACAAAATTTTAGCAAACAGTATTCAACAACACATTAAAAAGGTCATATACCATGATCAAGGTGGTTTTATCCCAGAGATGCAAGTATTCTTCAATATATGCAAATCAATCAATATGCTACATTATGTTAAGAAACTGAAAGATAAAAAACATAATTTCAATAGACGCAGAAAAAGCTTTTGACAAGATTCAGTGCCAATTTATGATAAAAAACTCTTCAAACAATGGGCATAGAAGGAACCTACCTTAACATAACAGAGGCCATATACAGCAAACCAACAGCAAACATTATTCTCAGTGATGAGAACCTGAAATCATTCCCTCTACGATCAGGAATAAGACAAGAGTGCCTACTCTCACCACAATTATTCAACATAGTTTTGGAAGTCTTAGCTATGGCAATCAGAGAAGAAAAGTTAGTGAAAGTAATCCAGATTAGAATAGAAGAAGCAAAAGTCTATTTGTAGACGAGTATGCTGCGATTCATGGAGTCACAAAGAGTCAGACACGACTGAGCGACTGAACTGAACTGAACCTAACTGATGCTTATATACTGTATCTACAGTATATTTATATATACAGTGTATTTTTACACTGTACATAGGGCTAAATCCTAAAGATGCTTTCAGAAAATTATTAGAGCTAATTGGTAAATTTAGTAAAGTCACAGGATACAAATTCAATACACAGAAATCACTTGCATTCCTATGTACTAAATGATGAAAACAAGAAAGAGAAATTAAGGAATCCCTTTTACTATTAAAACAAAATGGTAAATCCGATTTACCATTGCAACAAAAAGACAAAAATACCTAAGAATAAACCTACCTAAGGAGACAAAAGAGCTGTATACAGAAAACTATGAGACACTGATGAAAGAAATGGAAAAAAACAACATAAAAAGATGGAGATATTCCATGCTTCTGGGTTGGAAGAATCAATATTGTGAAAATGACTATACTACCTAATATGGTCTACAGATTTAGGGTATCAAGCTCCCTGGGCTTCTATGTGTATCCCTATTCCCTGTCAAACTCCCTGGGCTTCTGTGTGTGATGCAGTTGAAGAGGTTTGCTGATTTGACCCGGGAGTTGCCCCTGGTGTTTGCCTGCCTTACTGCAGACTCTGCTGAGCGGCCACACCTATGAATGGCTTTTGTTCTCAATAGTCCTCAACCTTGTGTCCCCATCCTGTCAGTGCTTAAGTTCAGGCAAGACAGAAGCCAGGCTCATGGTAGTCCTCCCAGGAGTCAGAACGCTGGATGTGTATTGGCACACTTCTCTCTTTCCTTCCTCAGGGGGAAGTTGAGACCTGGGAGTTTTAACCTAGGGTTTCTGTCAGTGTCAGGGAGCAGGGCCTTGGTGAGAGCATGACCTGAAGTTTTCTCCTGGGCCCCCTTGTGGTTGACGTCAAGTCTACCTGGGGTGCTGCAGTCTTGTAATGGCTTTTCGATTCCTTGCAGAGGCAGTTGGTCCAGGTATTGTTAAGCTGACTTCTCTGTGGAGACAAGGATCAGGGCTTCTGCCATCATGCTGGACTGTTAGGAATCTGACATACAGTGAGATCTGCCAAGTATGAGGCTGCCAGGTCATCCTCAGTCTTTTCACAGTTTAAAGGTGTGATGCAGCTAGCTTTTCATGTGTGCTACAGACTGAAAACTCTATTGATGAGTGCAGTCTGATATTGCCAGGCAGGTAGTAAAAGGAGAAAGTGCCATTGTGAAGGGAGTCCATATTATCTTTCCTATTGCAGCTACTATAGTCCATGGCTGGAAGGAAAACGTACTTCAAACACTCAGTTTGCAGTGGGGAAAACGAGTTCCAGAAAATTTATTTTTTGTAATATAAATTTATTTATTTTAATTGGAGGTTAATTACTTTACAATATTGTATTGGTTTTGCCATACATCAACATGTATCTGCCACAGGTATACACATGTTCCCCATCCTGAACCCCCTTCCCTCCTCCCTCCCCGTACCATCCCTCTGCGTCGTCCCAATGCACCAGCCCCCAAGCATCCAGTATCATGCATCAAACCTGGACTGGCAATTCGTTTCGTATATGATACATGTTTCAATGCCATTCTCCCAAATCATCCCACCCTCTCCCTCTCCCTCTCTCACAGAGTCCAAAAGACTGTTGTATACATCTGTGTCTCTTTTGCTGTCTCGCATACAGGGTTATCATTACCATCTTTCTAAATTCCATATATATGTGCTAGTATACTGTATTGGTGTTTTTCTTTCTGGCTTACTTCACTCTGTATAATAGGCTCCAGTTTCATCCACCTCATTAGAACTGATTCAAATGTATTCTTTTTAATGGCTGAGTAATACTCCATTGTGTATATGTACCACAGCTTTCTTATCCATTCATCTGCTGATGGACATCTAGGTTGCTTCCATGTCCTGGCTATTATAAACAGTGCTGCGATGAACATTGGGGTACACGTGTCTCTTTCACTTCTGGTTTCCTTGGTGTGTATGCCCAGCAGTGAAAATTTAAATTACTTTCATAAAGTCATATGACTGCTTCAGAGTCAAATTTGTGACATTATAAGAGTTTTTTAAGGTACTTTTTCAATTCTTTTATTTTCTTATCACCAAACTCTTTTGATATTTGGAAATGTATATATGAGCTTTGAAGCACCTACCCAATTTTCTTTCTTCCGAGAATGTGAATTCTCAAATTGCCTGCTTTAGTAAAACATTTTATATGAGTGTATGCAAATGTGGAATCTCACTGTTTACCTTTTTCCATATTACTATCAGGTCTGACAAAGGTCTGAAGTGATGGCAATTTTTTAATTGATCTTTGTAAGCTCTTCTTGGCCCTCTTAAGATCACACACCTAAAGGATGACTGAAGAGTAGTGAGAATTTAGATTTAGAGTTGAATCCATAGTTCTGAGATTAGTGGAGGTGAGATTAGCTCTAAACATTGTAATCAGGTCAGAACTGACCAGATAGGAACCTTAAGGGACCTGCAGTGGGGCCTATAACAGTGACTCATCATCTAAATTCTCTTGCACTGAGCTATGTCAGATGCTTTTGCATGGACCTACGGTCTTGGCAAAAATGTAATATTAACAAGTTTGCACATTCTGTGAACCTCTTACCCAAATCCTTTCATCCACCCATCCTTATAACCTAATATTCTCCAAGCTGGAGAAGAGCATTTGAAATCACATCTCCATTGAGATCATATAGATGAAGTTAATAGAAGCCTTGGAGACTGAGTATTTGGACTTTTCAAGAGCCTGGAAAGATTATTTGTGATAGTGGTGGTGGTGGTAAGCTTGCATTGAAGTCATTGTTCCCCAGAATCCCTTTAAGCTTCATTACCAAAGTTAAGTCTCTGGGAGGTTGAGAGGGAAACTCTGGGAGTTTGTGTCTGTGAAGCTACAGAATCCTGGGTAAGTCACTTCCTTAATCATGTTTTAGCTTCCTGTCCTTAAATGGAAATAAAAATAGTAGTATGGCAGAAAGAGAAGAGGAACTAAAGAGCCTCTTGATGAANGATGAGACTCTGTAACAGAAAAAGGGCATTAAGTCAAAACAGGACATCTGAATAAAGTATACACTTTGGTTAATCGTTATCAATATCGGTTCATTAGTTGTAACAAACATACAATATTAATGTAAGATATTAACAACAGGGGAAAGCAGGTATGAGGTACATAAGAACTCGCTGTACTATTTTTGAACTTTTCTGTAAATCTAAGGCTATTCTAAAATAAAAAGTTTATTTAAAAACTTAATAGGGATACGTTGAAAACCTCCTCTCAAAAACTGGATTTGCCTACTCCTCCATTTTTATTCAAAATTTTATTGGCAGCCCTAGTCAGTGAAATAAAATATGAAAAACAAGATGTATGACTGAAAAGTAATAAAAATATGTTTCTATACATGGAAAATGCAATTCTATAAAATTTTAGAATCATCAGGGTCTTTGAATCTAAGAGCCCNAAAGTTTATTTAAAAACTTAATAGGGATACGTTGAAAACCTCCTCTCAAAAACTGGATTTGCCTACTCCTCCATTTTTATTCAAAATTTTATTGGCAGCCCTAGTCAGTGAAATAAAATATGAAAAACAAGATGTATGACTGAAAAGTAATAAAAATATGTTTCTATACATGGAAAATGCAATTCTATAAAATTTTAGAATCATCAGGGTCTTTGAATCTAAGAGCCTGGAAAAGACTCTTGAGAGTCCCTTGGACTGCAAGGAGATCCAACCAGTCCATTCTGAAGGAGATCGGCCCTGGGATTTCTTTGGAAGGAATGATGGTAAAGCTGAAACTCCAGTACTTTGGCCACCTCATGCGAAGAGTTGACTCATTGGAAAAGACTCTGATGCTGGGAGGGACTGGGGGCAGGAGGAGAAGGGGATGACAGAGGATGAGATGGCTGGATGGCATCACGGACTCGATGGGCGTGAGTCTGGGTGAACTCCGGGAGTTGGTGATGGGCAGGGAGGCCTGGAGTGCTGTGATTCATGGGGTCGCAAAGAGTCGGACACGACTGAGCAACTGAACTGAACTGAAACTTGAATCTAAATTCATTCTACACAAATCAACTTTATTTTTATAAGCCAGCTACACACAATTCAAGACCTCTTCATATGACTGAAAGATATTAAGACCTACATAAATGATAGATATATCATGTAAATATTTTTGAAGACTCAGTTTTTAGTTCTCCTCAAATTGACTTAGGGACTCAATATAATTTCAATGCAAGTCCCAGCAGGCATGTTTGTGAACAATGAGATGCAGATTCAAAGATGTATGTGGAAATGCAAAAGAACAAGAAAGGCTATAACAAAAAACCTGAAAAATAATTACATTATAACTAAGGCAGGTGAGGGCTTCCATGGTGGCTCAGCAGTAAGGAATTCACCTGCAATGCAGGAGACCTGGCTTCAATACCTGGGTCTGGAAGATCCCCTGGAGAAGGAAACAGCAACCCACTCCATTATTCTTGCCTGGAAAAGTCCATGGACAGAGGAGCCTGGTGGGCTGTAGTCCATGGGGTCCCAGAAGAGGTGGACACGATTTAGTGACTAAGCAGCAACTAAGGCAAGTAATTGGTGTAAGCACAGACATAGACTAATGGGAAAGATAAGAGTGCAGAAACAAACCCAGTCTTATCTGACCATTGGAATTAAGACTAAGGCAGCACTGCAGAGGAATGAGAAAAGGACAGTCTTTTGAATAAACAGCCGTGGGTCGGTTGGTTATCCCCATGGTAAACAAACGCAACTTGGCACCTATTTTAATATTTCCTTTAGAGTAGGCTAGCTAATTAGGGTAGTATAGATGGTCAACATCGAAATCAGATTGATTATATTCTCTGCAGCAAAAGATGGAGAAGCTCTATACAGCCAACAAAAACAAGACCNGCCTGGTGTGCTGTGATTCATGGGGTCGCAAAGAGTCAGACACGACTGAGCAACTGAACTGAACTGATATAGTAATTAAATGAAAAATTCTTACTATGGTGCCATTTAATATGTATTAACAAACTTTTGTCAGTGGGCGTCAGCAGAAGGATGGGAGGACGCACTTACAGGGAAGTTGACGATGGAGTTGGGGAGTCCATCTGCCTCATGCATCAACTTGCCCTGGGAGACTCTCAGTTCAAGTAAAGAAAGTGGGCAATAAAGTGGAGGGACTAACAGCAGATGAGCTGCACTCCCTTTCTTCAAAAGCAGAGGAAGATTGGAAGAGAGATTCACAGTATTTGAAGAACACTTCTATTTAACCTTCGTGGGGATGAGAGTTGGTATTATTTATATCTCTTTTTTCTGTTCATTTGTTGCTATGTCAATTTTTCTATCAGTATATTTAAACTTATGAAAAGTAAAACTTTAAGAGACCAGAGTGACATTTGGGCATAAATGTTATTTGAAAGAATGACAAATGCAAGATTTTGGCTTTCTTTTGTGTCTAATTTTAGACACCCCCAGAAGCCATAGCAAAAAATTAACTGAGTAACTACTATTTGCTTCACAATAGTCTAACTACTCACTCTGAGCCCCCTTCATAAATTGGGTTCTGCCATCAGCTCCTCTTTGATGTGGGGTACTAAGGCACAGAGGTCTTAAGAAGCTTTTCAAGTTTATGGAGCTGGTTAGAACAGAGCGCACTTCTCAGGCTGATGGCCGGGCAGTGTTCTCCCCTGCCTGTTGCCCACATAGCACAACTGCTCAGCGTTCTTTGAGGTCTCCGTTCCTCACCCCTACTGTTCAGTCTGGAGTAGCTCGTTAGGATTGCCTTCTGTGGACAACTGCAGTCATTGCACATCACAGTTCTCTCCCTGTCAGTGCTGACCAGCTCTATATTCTGCCTGAATTGTGTCTGCCATTGTCTGTTTCTTGCTTATTTCTAAGTGAATGTAAATGATGTGTTCTCCCAATGTCACTTTCAGCTTTTCCACTTCCAGGAAGCTAATGGCAGGTGCCTGTTTTCATAAATGTCCTTGCTTAGATGATCTCTTATCAGCCTTTTGCCCATCTGACCACTTGACTCAGCCAGTAATCACTGTCAGTTTCCAAGAGACCGTAAAGAATTAGTCTTCCTGTTGCGATATTTAGTTTCATGTGAACATTTAACATGTAAATTCCAAGTAAATATAACTTAAAATCGTGATTTTCTATATATAGAGTTCATGATACTAGGTATAGAAAACATTAAGGTCTGTATAAAAAGTATTAAGCTGATAAATGAATTCAGCTAGGTAGCAGGATATAAGATTAATATACAGAAATATGTTGCATTTCTTTATACTAACAATGGAACATAGAAAGAGAAATTAAAAAATAATTCTGTTTAAAAGTGCACCAATGAAAGAACTTCTAAGACCATGGAGTAATAAGACAGGGAGGTCACCCTCCTCCCCACAAATATATCAAAAATTCATCTGCATGTATAGAACAGTCTTTTTGGACTCTNAATATACAGAAATATGTTGCATTTCTTTATACTAACAATGGAACATAGAAAGAGAAATTAAAAAATAATTCTGTTTAAAAGTGCACCAATGAAAGAACTTCTAAGACCATGGAGTAATAAGACAGGGAGGTCACCCTCCTCCCCACAAATATATCAAAAATTCATCTGCATGTATAGAACAGTCTTTTTGGACTCTGCGAGAGGGTGAGGGTGGGATGATTTGGGAGAATGGCATTGAAACATGTATAATATCATATGTGAAATGAATCACCAGTCCAGGTCGATGCAGGATACAGGATGCTTGGGGCTGGTGCACTGGGATGACCCAGAGGGATGGTACCGGGAGGGAGGTGGGAGGGAGGTTCAGAATGGGGAACACATGTATGCCCATGGTGGATTTATGTTGATATATGGCAAAACCAATACAATATAGTAATTAGCCTCCATTAAAATAAATAAATTTACATTTAAAAAAGTCATCTGCATATGAAGCAGCTCCTACAGGACACATTCAGAACACTGGCAGAAGACCTCAGACTTCCAGAAAGGCAAGTCAGTCTCCTTAGAATGAGGTAAGGCAAAAGATAAAAAAGAGACAATATTCTGAAAGAGTTTCAGAAGGCGAGGCATTAGCTTTTCTCTACATATTTGACAGATTATACCTGTGAAGCCATCTGGCCCTGGGCTTTTGTTTTTGGGGAAATTTTTTTTTTTGAATCACAGTTTTGACTTCAGTGCTTGTAATTGGCTAGTTGGTAATTTCCATTTCTTCCTGGTTCAGTTTCAGAAATTTTGATTTTTCTAAGATCCTATCCATTTCTTCCAGGTTGTCCATTTTATTGGCATCGTTGCTTGTGATAATCTCTTATGATCTTTGTATATCTGCGTTATCTGTTCCTCTCTTTTTTGCATTTCTAATTTTGCTGATTTGATTCTTCTCGCTTTCTTGATTAGATTGGTTGGTTGTCAATTCTGTTTATCATCTCAGTGAACCAACTTTTAGTTTTATTCATCTTTACTACTGTTTCCTTAATTTATTTCTGCTTTGATCTTTATGATTTCTTTCCTTCTACTAACTTTGGAGTTTTTTTGCTATTCTTTTTCTAGTTGTTTTGCGTGTAAAGTTAGATTGTCTATTCGATGTTTTTCTTGTTTCTTGAGGTCGGATCATATTGCTATAAACTTCCCTCTTAGAAATGCTTTTGCTGTTTGTCATAGGTTTTGGGTTGTCAGGTATTCATTTTCATTTGTTTCTAGGAATTTTTTTCTTTCCTTTTCTATTTCTTCATTAACCTGTTTGTTATCTAGAAAAGTACTTTTTAGTCTCCATGTGTTTGTGTTTCTTACAGCTTGTTTTCCTGTTGTTGACATCTAGTCTCATAGTGTGGTCATAAAAAATGCTTTTTATGATTTCAATTTTCTTAAATTTACTGAGGTTTGATTTGTGACACAAGATGTGGTCTATCCTGGAGAATCTTCTATGTGCACTTGAGAAGAAAATGTATTCTTTGGCATTTGAATGGAATGTTCTATTAGGTCCATCTGTCTGATATGTCATTTAAGGCTTGTATTTCCTTATTAATTTTCAGTTTTGATGATCTGTCCATTGGTGTAAGTGGTGTGTTAATGGAGATTCCTTAATTAAAAAAAACAAACTAGGAACAAAGTTATCATATTACCCAGCAGTCACACTGTTAGGCATATACCTTGAGGAAGCCAAAGCTGAAAAAGACACCTGTACCCCAGTGTTCATTGCAGCACTATTTACAATAGATAGGATATGGAAGGAACCTAGCTTGGTCATTGACAGATGAGTGGATAAAGAAGCTGTGGTACATATATACAATGGAACACATTTGAGTCAGTTCTAACGAGGTGGGTGAACCTAGATCCTATTATACAGAGTGAAGTAAGTCAGAAAGAGACAAGTATTGTATATTAGTGCATATGTATGGAGTCTAGAAAGATGATACTGATGAACCTGTTTGCAGGATAGCCGTGAAGATATAGACGTAGAGAGCAGACTTATGGACACAAGGCGGCGGTAGGAAGGAGAGGACAGGACTAATGGGGAGATAGCTTGGAAGCATATACACTGCCATATGTAAATAGACAGCCAGTGGGAACTTGCTGTATGTCTCAAGTAGCTCAACCTGGGGCCTGTAATGATCAGAGATGTGGGATGAGGTGGAAGGTGGGAGGGAGGTTCGCGAGGGAGGGGACATATGTATACCTATGGCTGATTCATGTTGATATGTGGCAGAAACCAACACAATATTGTAAAGCAGTTATCCTTCAAATAAAAATGAATACATTTTTCTAAAAAAGCGAAAAAGAGGGGAAAAAAAGAGACAAAGGCTTTCAGGACGAGAACCTGTGCCCTGGGAAGGGAGTTGTGAAGAGGGAGGAAAAGTTTCCATACACTGGGAAAGCCCCTCACAGGTGAGGACAGGAGGGAGCTTTGGAACCTGCGAGGGGAGCACAACAGTGATTGCCCGGAAGGCAAAATGGAGAGAATTCATCACAGACCTCATTGCTGAACAGCATTTCCTAGCTGAGAAGCAGCTCAGATGCTTGAACCCATGGCAGAAGTTAGGGGCAGGGTGCCAAGGCTCAAGCTCAGGTGTTGGACCCTAGGGAGAGGACCCATATTGTTTGCTTTGAGGATCCTTTGATGGGGCTATAGCATGACACAGCTGAGGGAGTCCAGAGAAAAGACTGGGAGTCCCAGACAGACAAGATAATGTTGTCTACAGGACACTCTAACTCCCTGCATTCAAAGACTGTGGCTGTGTGCCCCAGGAACTGCCAAAACCTGCACAACCAATAGGAGCACCAGTGGTGGAATTAGACTTGACTGTAGTTTATTGTCCCAGAGAGGGAAGCATAAGCCGCTAGCCACTGCCAAAGCCGAGGAGAGTGCCTGAGGTAGCAGACAAAATGCCTCCACTGTGGTCCTGACCCCAGAGGTGGCAGTTGCCACCAGGCTGTGAAAAGGTACAGGTTACTGCCCACACCTTGATGGAAGCCTAACCAGCTGGGTCTTCCTACAGATGCATGACCTGGGGCCATTTCCTCTGGAAGAGCGCATGACCTGCCTCAGTCTGTGACACCCCACCTGTGGATGCCATGCCCCTCTGTCTCCCCCACCTGAGTGTGCACATGAGCTCTAGTAAGCCTTGGTGTTTGCCCCTCATGTCTGGAAAGGTAACAGAAATCCAAGGGTGGCCTATAGGAAGAGGCAGGCTCTAAACCAAAGGAGCTGTGTGACTGACGAAGAGAAGGAGAATTAGCTCCTGAAGCTGCAGGTGCAGCCTACAGGCCACAGTAAGCCTAAGACTATGGACTTTGGGGACAGCTGTGGAATTTGGGAGTGCACCTAATACTCCAAGTACTGGATGGAGTAAGGCCAGATCTGAAACTGAGCTGACTTCACACTGCCCACAACAGGCTCAGAGAACTTTCCAGAAATATCAGAGGACTTTGGTGTGAGTTTCTTTGAGTGTTCTGGGATGTTGAGCATTGTTTCCACCAATTGTCTTAGGGTTTTGTCTTCTGTGCTGTGTGACCTGTGAAGTTTTGGTGCTACAGTAAGGGATCAGGTCTGAACCCATGAGATGGGAAACCTGATCCAGGACGTTGAACCACCAGAGAAATCACAACCCCATGGATCATTAGTTGATAGGAGCTCTCCCGAAGGCCTCCATCTCAACACTAAGACCAAACCCCACTGAAAGGCCAGCAAGTTCCAGTGATGGGTTCCACACACCCATCTTTCAGCAAAATAGGAACACAACTCTGAGCATTAGAAGTCGTTCACCTAAAGACATGCCAAACCTATAGACACCCCCAAACATACTAGGGGATATAGCACTGCCCCTCAGAGACATAAAATCCATTTCTATCCATTAGAACACAGGCACAAGTCCCCCCAATCAGGAAACCTTCACAAGGCACTGGTCCAGCCCGCCCATGGTGGGCAGACTCCACAGTTAGGAGGAACTACGACCCTCCAGCCTGCAGAAAGGAGACTCCAAACACAGTGAATTAAACAAAGGAAAAGACAGAGAAATATGCAGCAGATGAAGGAACTTGGTAAAAACCCACAAGATTAAACAAATGAAGAGGAAATAGACAGTCTACCTGAAAAAATGATTCAAAGTAATATAGTAAAGGTGATCCAAAATCTTGAAAATAAAATGGAGGCACAGATAAATAGACTGGAGGTGCAGATTAAATAGACTGGAGGCATGGATCAAGATATATAAGAAATCTTTGACAAGGACCTAGAAGAACTAAAGAATAGGCAATCTGCAATGAACAACACAGTAATTGAGATTAAAAATACACTAGAGGGAACCACTAGCAGAATAACTGAGGCAGGAGAGCAGACAAGTGAGCTGGAAGATAGAATAGTGGAAATAAATGAAGCAGAGCAGAAAAGAAAAAGAATGAAAAGAAATGAGAACAATGTCAGAGACCTCTGGGGCAACATTAAACACAGCATTTGAGTCATTGGGGCCTGAGAAGAAGAAGACCAAAGCAAAGGGTATGAGACGGACGATATTTGAAGAGATTATAGTCAAAAACTTCCCTAAAATGGGAAGGGAATTGGTCACCCAATTCAAGAAAGCCAAGAGAGTCTCATACAGGGTAAACCTAAGGAGAAACATGCCAAGACACATATTAATCAAACCAACAACAACTAAATACAAAGAACACATTTTAT
>SJYA01010468.1:0-13658 GCA_006410615.1 Neotragus moschatus
GGCCTGGCGTGCTGCGATTCATGGGGTCGCAAAGAGTCAGACACGACTGAGTGACTGAACTGAGCTGAACTGAACCTCATTCTGCCTTAATTTCTTCATCTGTTAAGTGAGATAATGATAGTTACTTCTTCATAGAATTTATGTGAGGCTTCAAGGAGTTAAAAATATAAGCACTCAATAAATGTAATTATTTATTCACTCATTTATCCATTCACTTAACAACTATTTGTTTACTATCTACCATGTCCGTACAGAAGAAGGAGCTAAGCCCTATGAGACAGTATGACAAAGACAGGCTCCTGCCTTCAAAAAACTTACAAACTTATGGGGAACACAAGACATAGTTCATAAATCTGTGACACAATCTGCATTAAATGAGAAAAAAAAATGATATAGGCTATAGGCAATCAGAAGTCATGTTGTCGTTCAGTCACTGGGTCATGTCAGACTCTTTGTGATCTCCTGGATTATAGCCTGCCAGGCTTCTCTGTCTTTAACTATCTCCCAGAGTTTTCTCAGACTCATGTCCACCATGTCAGTGATGCCATCAACCATCTCATCCTCTGTCACTCCATTCTCCTGCCCTCAATCTTTCCCAACATCAGGGTCTTTTCCAATGATTCGCTTCCTCGAATCAGGTAGCCAAAGTATTGGAGCTTTGGCTCCAGCATCAGCTTCAGCATCGGTCCTTCCAATGCATATTCAGGACTGATTTTCTTTAGGATGGACTGGTTTGATCTCTTTGCTGACCAAGAGACTCTCAAGAGTCTTATCCAGTACCACAATTCAAAAGCATCGATTCTTTGGCGCTCAGTCTTCTTTATGGTCCAAATCTCCTATACATACGTAACTACTGGAAAAGCCATAACTTTGACTTTAGAAGGACCTTTGTTGGCAAAGTAATGTCTCTGCTTTTTAATATGTTGTTTAGGTTTATCAAAGCTTTTCTTCCAAGGAGCAAGCATCTTTTAATTTCATGGCTCCAGTCACGGTCTGCAGTGATTTTGGAGGCCAAGAAAATAGTCTGTCACCGTTTCCATTGTTTCCCCATCTATCTGCCATGAAGTGATCGGATTGGAATCCATGATCTTCATTTTCTGAATGTTGAATTTTAAGCCAGCCTTTTCACTTTCCTCTTTCACTTTCATCGAGTCTCTTTAGTTCCTCTTCATTTTCTGCCATAAGGGTGGTATCATCCACAGAAGTCATGCTACTGCTGCTGCTGCTAAGTCACTTCAGTCGTGACTGACTCTGTGCAACCCCATAGATGGCAGCCCACCAGACTCCCTCATCCCTAAGATTCTCCAGCCAAGAATACTGGAGTGGGTTGCTATTTTCTTCTCCAATGCATGAAAGTGAAAAGTGAAAGTAAAGTTGCTCAGTCATGTCCGACTCCTAGAGACCCCATGGACTGCAGCCTACCAGGCCCTTCCATCCATGGGATTTTCCAGGCAAGAGTACTGGAGTGGGTTGCCATTGCATTCTCCGCAGAAGTCATAACTCCTAGCTAAATTTTCTTCTTCTCTAAGATGCACCAGGTATCACCTTTTCTAGGAAGACTTCCTTCTTTGACATCTTTCTCCCTCCAAACCCTAAGCTCTTCTCCATCTTTCTCCTCTGTTCTCCCGTAATATCCTATGCATTATCCTCTCATTCATGCTCTGAACTACTGTAAATGGTCTATTTCTCTGCCTCCCCCATGAGACCATGAATGTTTGAGAGCCAAAGTCATGGCTTATTCACCTCTATATCCCAAGGACATTGCACAATGTCTGGCACACAACCAATGGTCAACTCTGTTGAATGAATAAGAATTTGCTTCCATGAAAAGTTTGCTGGAAAAGGGACCATAAAACTTGGGTTCTGGCCACAGCCCTGCTACTCACCAAAAACTTCTTGGCTTTAGCTTCCTCATCTGTGATACCTGAGGATTGAACCAAATGAACTTCGAGAACATTTCTAGCCCTATTATTCTGAAATATTTCTTCATTTAGTGTCATGGTATATCTGGGGGTTGAGCTATGACTGTACATCTCTTCCCTACATTGAATGTGGGTTACAAGTTGTAGTGAAAGGGACTTTAACTTTCTTTCCAAAGTTCCTCCAGGCAGGGAGGGTTGGGGTGGGCAGAGAGGAGTCATCTTTCCAGAGGACATCAGCAGGAAGAAGAGATACTAGAAGAATAAACATGCATTGCTTGTGGTTTGCATTTTTTTGATGTATGTGAAAACATATGACTCTATTTGTAACAATGATAACAACAAAAGCAATGTGTATCTCCATATGACCTTATTTTCCTTCCGCTTTCTATAATACGAAGACCTGTCAATGCCCTTCCTCTGTAGGCATTTTTAGTTCAGTTGTCACCACGTTTCCCTTCTTATGAAAGAATTACCGAAGGATAGGAAAGTCATCCCGACCCTGAAAACCACAATCTGCCTTTGCCCCTCCCTCTGTTCTCTGCAACTCTCTTTCCTTTCTCATCTGTAATCCATGCTCTCCAGTTCAGCTTCTCACACCCTTCAATGCCCCAGAGTCTTCATTCCTGACTCTTTCACCCTTGGCCTCATGAACCAACTTTCATCCATTCGATGTATTTACCCATTTAGCAGTGTTCATTAAGTATCTGCTTTTTTAAAAAGATTGTGTTTATTTATTTATTGTTGGTTGTGCTGAGTGGGTCTTCGTTGTGGCATGTGGGCTTTCTCTAGTTGTGGCAAGCGGGGGCTACTCTTTGGTTGTGGTCCATGGGCTTCTCATTGTGGGGGCTTCTCTTGTTGCGGATCATGGACTCTAGGGCTCATGGGCTTCAGTAGTTGTGGCTCACAAACTGTAGAGGCAAGCTCAGCAGTTGTGGCACATGGTCCTTCTCCAATGCATGAAAGTGAAAGGTGAAAGTGAAGTCACTCAATCATGTCCGACTCTTCACGACCCCATGGACTGCAGGCTACCAGGCTCCTCCGTCCATGGGATTTTCCAGGCAAGAATACTGGAGTGAGGTGCCATTACCTTCTCTGGGGGGATGAATAAGGAAGCATTATTCTGGGCAGAGGAACAATATGTACAAAGTCAATGGGGCATAAAACTCATAACAAACATAAGAGCCCTATAACTTGGGATGCCTATGGCATAGGGAAGTGGCAGTGTTAGTTGCTGAGTTGTGTCCGACTCTTGCAACTCCATGGACTGTAACCCACCATGCTAAGGGTTTGGATTTTATCAAACAGGCTAGAGGGAGCCATTGAAAGTTTTTAGGTAGGAGACTAAAAATCAGATTTACATTTAGAAAAATTCACGGAAGTAGGATTAAATAAGAAATAATTCCTTGGCAAGGAAGCCAATTGATAAGAGGACTCATCAGAACATTATTGCAATATTCTAGGAGAAAGAAAAGGAGGCCTGAGCCAAAGCAGTAGCAATGGGGATGAGTAGTGATGAATGGTTAGGCACATGAGTGGGATGTTTAGGAGGTAGTCAGACTTAGGAACTGATTAAATGAGAGAGATGAGGAAGTTTTCTGACTCTGTTGGTCAGCTGAATGGCAATGTATAACAGAGGATACAGGAGAAGTCAAGGCCTGAGGGAAAATAATGAGATACATTTTGGATGTATCAGCTCTCTTTCAAATTTTGTTAGATAAACACCACCTGAAGGAAAGGTGACCACCTTCCAAGTAGTTTAATGAGAAATTGCATTTTGTTTGGGTTCTGTATGGTAACAAAATTGAAGATTAAGTTAATACCAATTACTTGATTTCTCAGTGAGAAGTCTATTATATTTAGAGATCTTCATTAATTTAAAAAGCAATTTTAGACACCAAAGCTTTTCTAAAGCTGGAATGCATACAAGAAGGAAAAAATACATTATTGTGACCTTATTAAGTTTCTCCTGTAGAGCTTTTCAGCTGAGTTGCATGAAATAAGTTTTCCAGCCCTTCACTCTTCATTATAGAGCCTTTTTTTCCAAAGACTTAGAGCCAACTCAATTAGCTATGCTGATGGAAAGAAGAATAGCACAAGTAATTGAAAACCTCAGGCAATTCAAAGCTCCATGGACAACTCTTAAGAAAAATGTGGCCTCCTGTAGTTCTTTGGAACCCTGAGTTGGCCTCACTGGCAGATATAAATGGTCAGGTGGTGACCTTTATGGCAAGTTTATGTTCTAGAAAGTCTAAGTTTATAGGTAGGAGGTAAGAAAAAACAGTGGGAGGAAGTAATAACATAATAACAATAAAGTGTAAAATTAAGATAAGACTGTTCATCGTTATTATCACATAGCTGTTGATGGGAGTTGGATTATTTGAAAGAGCAAAGGGTGAAAACTGAAATATAATAGTAACTGAGTGACCAAGGAAAAAAAAGATAGATGAGTTAAAACTAGATGCAGTCTGAGGTTTTCCCGTAGTCCAAAGATCTGTTGAGAAATTGGAAACAAGGACAATTACTTATTTGTATTTCAAACCAAAAGTCTAGAAGTTATACACAACAGAAAGAGGTTCACAGACTTAGGGAATGAATGTATGGTTGCTGGGGGAGCGGGGAAGGATGGGGGAAGGAATAAAGTTACAGAGTTTGGGATGGGCATGTACACACTGCTATATTTAAAATATATAGCCAAAAAATAAATAAAATAGATAGCCAATAAGGACCTACTGTATAGTACAGGGAATTCTGCTCAATATTATGCGGCAGCCTGGATAGGAAGGCAGTTTGCGGGAGAATGGATACATGTATATGTGTGTCTGAGTCCCTTCGCTGTTCACCTGAGACTATCACAATATTGTTTGTTAATTGGCTACACCGAAAGTTTTAAAAATAATTAAAAAAAAAAGAACCCCCCAAAATCTAGAAGTTATATCTGATTTCTCATTTTCCCTTACACGCTACACTCACTGAATTAGCAAATCCTGATAGTTATACTTGGGACTTCCCTTGTGGCTCAGCTGGTAAAGAATCCGCCTGCAGTGTGGGAGACCTGAGTTTGATCCTTGGGTTGGAAAGATTCCCTGGAGAAGGGAAAAGCTACCCACTCCAGTATTCTGGCTTGGAGAATTCCATGGACTGTATAGTCCACGGGGTTGCAGAGAGTCATGTTCTGAATCTATCCACTCCTCTCCATCTTCTCTTAGTCCAGGCCACCATCACATCTTGCTTGGACTCCTGCAGTTGTCTTCCAACTACTGCAGTTATCTCCCTGCCTCTCCTCATAGTCCAGTTCACACATTATTCTTCATCTGGCAGCCAACAGCATCTTTGCAAAATTCCAACCAGATCGTGTTTTCTTTGCCTAAAATCCTCCAATGCTTTCTCATTGTGTTTAGGAAAAAAAAAATCCAAATTCATTAAAATGGCCGGGCGGTGGGGAAACTATGCTACCTAGTCTCTACCACTTTATCTCTCATCACTCTCTTCCTCCTCTGCTAAGTGACGGCCATGTGTGGTCTTCTTTCTGTTCCTCAAATAAACCAAGCTCTCCCCACTCTTAAAACCTCCGCACCTGCCATACTCTTTTCCCTCGCAAGCCATGTGAATGAGTTAGTCACTCTTTTTTCTTCTTCTTTTTAAATGTTTTACTCTCACTTCAAAATGAATAGCAAAGTACTATTTCTCAAGCATTCTTGATGCAGTTCTTTTTTAAAAATTGAGCTATAGTTCACACACCATAAAATTCACCCATTTTAAAGTATGCAATTCCATGGTTTGTAGTATATTCACAGAGTTTTGCAACCATCAGTTCAATTCAGTTCAGTCGCTCAGTCGTGTACGACTCTCTGTGACCCCATGAATCACAGCACGCCAGGCCTCCCTGTCCATCACCAACTCCCGGAGTTCACTCAGACTCACGCCCATAGAGTCAGTGATGCCATCCAGACATCTCATCCTCTGCTGTCCCCTTCTCCTCCTGCCCCCAATCCCTCCCAGCATCAGAGTCTTTTCCAATGAGTCAACTCCACTACCTAATTTTATACTATTTTCATCACCCTATAAAGAAACTCTTTCACTATTAAACCCCACCTGCCATCTCCTCCCCAGCCCTAAGCCATCATTAATTTGCTGTCTCTATAAATTTGCTAATTCTGGACATTTCATATAAACAGAATCATATGATATGTGGTCTTTTCTAACTGGCTCTTTTCCATTAGCATAAAAGTTTCAGAATTTATTCATGTTATAAGAGAGCTTTCATCTTTTTGATGTTAAAATATTATTCCATTGTGGAAAAGAACCACCTTTTGTTTATTCACTCATCAGTTGAAGGACATTGGGCAATTTCTACCTTTTGGTTGTCATGAATAGTGCTGCTGTGAATATCTGTGTATGAGTTTTTTTGAGAACATAAGTTTTCATTTCTATACATAGAGGAGTTACATTGCCTAGTCATGTGGCAACTCCATGTTTTGTTGACCTTCCCTGACCACTCCATCGAAAATAATCACCCCACCACCATCATAGCACTCCATTGTTTTATCACACTTTGTTTTCTACATGCCCTTACCACTGTCTAAAGAAATATTATTTGTTAATGTACTTATTTGCCAACTGTGTCTCCCCACAAGAACGTCAGCTCCGCAGGGACCGAGACCTTCTCAATCTTTCTCACTGCCGTTCCCTCAGCACTTAAGGCAACGATCAGCATATAGTCGGAACTCCAGAAGTGTTTCTTGACTACCTGAATGAATCCATGGCAGGAATGTTTGGGACTTTTTACCTTACCACAGGGCCTATCCACAAAAATATGTCTATTTTAGTGCTTTTCTATTCCCTTAACTCTTCTTCAGGTAAAGTTAAAACACCCATTTAAATTATAGAATAGATTTGTACCTCCTATCTGATCCTTTACCTTTGCCCCCAAAGTTGTGGAACCAGAACCCTATGCCTTTAGTGGCAACTGCCTAAGATTGCAATAAATAGGAATGTTGCGGGGAAGAAAACCCTGGTGAGTAAAATAAGTGAGATGCCCAACATAGTAGAACTGTAAATTGAGGGTTTCTTCTTTGAAAATGAAGCTCTTTGCAAACGAATCTGGACTTCCCAACCTTAGATACATATTAAAACATGTTTTGCAATATTCCCATGTTTCTAAACTGGAGATCTTTCTAAAAGAGCAGGATTAGTCTGTTATATCTTTGAGGAATGACAGAGAACTTGTGTGATAGGCTGGTTTGACCTTAATCAGTCACTTGCATAAAATAAATGGTACAAGTGTTGAGGAGGAGAGAGGGGATATTATCTGAGGGGTTTTAATTTCTCTTGGGTTAATAGGAAAATGAGATCAAGATTTATACACAAAATATTTGCCTCACTCGATTCAATGTGCCCCTGTTTGAGGGCGGAAACCTTTTAAAAATTGAGATGCAGAACTGAACAGGTGTAAATTTCAAGATGATAAATCATTAACATTTCAGAAGGAATCAGAGTTACCTGTGTAACATTTTCATATGCATGCTAATACCTTCCTGCGCAACTTTGCATTTCAGAACTGTTAAAAGATGCCTTTTAGGAAATGTTTGTTGTTTGAAATTTCTAGTTGAATATTTTTAAGCCTTGAATAAGCAAGCTTTAGGTACAAACTTAGGCGGAGACTTGGGGCCTGGCAGGGGAAGTATGAGCTGGTTATTAGCTGAAACCACACACCTGGTCTCAGGACTTAATGAAGATCAGGTTCTTTATGTCTTGAGCAGAAGAAATTCAGTGAGAGGCAGAGTAATAGGTAAGAAGTAGATTTATTAATATCTTTGGTAGAGAAGTTGCAGGGAAATGGGGCACAAGAGAACGATCACGTCCCAGGTCTCAGGTGAGTCTCTGGGACAGGTTACCAAGTAAAGGTCCTTGACTTCACACAGGAAACAATTCAGAAACAAGTCACAGTAAAGTGATAGCAGAGATACACATTCCAAAGGCAGAAGAGTGCAGTCCTTCTCAAAAGGTGAAAGTGGCCTTGGGGTGCAGGGGTGGTTAGTTTTTATGAGCTGGGTAATTTCATAGGCTAATGAGGAGGAGGACTATTCCAACTATTTGAGAGAAGAGGCAGGGATCTCTGGGATTTGGGCCACCGCTCACTTTTTGGCCATTTATAGTCAGCCTCAGAACTGTCATGGCACTGGTGGATGAGTCATTTAGCACTCTAATATATTACAATGAGTATATAGTAAGGCCCAAGTTCTATTGGAAGTCAAATCTTCTGCCATCTTGGGCCTAGTTGATTCTAGGAAGTTTATGTCGGATCCTCAAAGGTTATGACATTCTTTTAATGGTTGTGCCCTGCCCCCTCCCTCCTATCTCAGTACAGCCCAGTACACGTTTACAAAGTGAGCATACCTGTGTAACCAGCTGTGTATCTGTTGTTCTGATTCTTAAGCTGGGTGATGGGTACATGAGTGTTGGTTCTATTGTTTCTACTTTTTATATGCCCGAAATATTTGATTTAAAGGTTTTTCTTTTAACTCCACAAGGGCCTCAAGTGTTTAGACAACTAATCCTCTAAATACCCTTCCAGTTTTAAAACGTATGGAAATCCAATCAAAATAGGATCTCAGGGCAAAATGAATTAAAAAACCGTAACTGACGTAAGTTATGTCATTTGTCATTTTATGCCATTTTAATGTGTATGATAATATCAAAGTGTACAAAATTATAGTCACGTGCATTAAAAAATTCAACTGAGTAAATTTGAAGATCTGTTTGGCCTTATTAGAAAATTCACAGATTGGGTAGCATCTGACTTATCAATTAAAGGAAGACTTTGAGTAATTGTCCAAAATGGAAAGTTCTTATCAGAAGAAGGATGGGGCAAGGGAGATATTAGCAAATAAAAGAAATTATTATTTTTGGATCAGGACATCTTTTGGGAGGAAAGGAAACTGCAAGGGTTTTATCATGCAAATTACATCTCTTCCCCCTGGGAAAAGGAGGGTGTAGAGAACCCATGTGGCAGATGACCTCATTGGTGCTAAAGAGAAAGTTCCAGGCCAGTTTATAAAGATTACAATTCTAGTAAAGATCCAAACTGCAATTAGATTGCATATTAAATCTTCAGATTGGTATCATGGGCTTTAGCATAAGTGATACAATTTTACACCTGTGGTTTTTCTCTTAACAATTGGATCTGCAAAGAGGGAAAAATTTTCCTTCCCCCATTTTAGATTCTCTGGTTGGCCTAATAATTAAGATGACATTTATTTTCTTGGGCTCCAAAATCACTGTAGATGGTGACTACAGCCATGAAATTAAGACACTTGCTCCTTGGAAGAAAAGTTATGACCAACCTAGATAGCATATTGAAAAGCAGAGACATTACTTTGCCAACAAAGGTCTGTCTAGTCAAAGCTATGGTTTTTCTAATAGTCATGTATGGCTGTGAGAATTGGACCATAAAGAAGGCTGAGTGCCAAAGAACTGATGCTTTTGAACTGTGGTGTTGGAGAAGACTCTTGAGAGTTCCTTGGACTGCAAGGAGATCCAACCAGTCCATCCTAAAGGAAATCAATCCTGAATATTCATTGGAAGGACTGATGCTGAAGCAGAAACTCCAATACTTTGGCCACCTCATGCGAAGAGCTGACTCATTGGAAAGGACCCTGATGCTGGGAAAGATTGAACGCGGGAGGAGAAGGGGATGACAGAGGATGAGATGGTTGGATGGTATCACTGACTCAATGGAGATGAGTTTGAGAAAGCTCCAGGAGTTGGTGATGGACAGGAAAGCCTGCTGTGCTGCAGTCCATGGGGTCGCAAAGAGTTGGACACAACTGAGCAACTGAACTGAAGACAGATTAACAGGAGAAAAACACAAACAAAAGTTATATAACATGTATACATGGAAGAGATCTAGGAAGACTGAGTAACTTTCTGAAATAGTGGAAACCATTAGCTTAAATACCATTTCAGCTAAAGACAAAAGATATTGGAAATAAGGAGTCAGTTATGGGCAGTGACCAGGGCACTATAAACTAGTGTAAGGTTATTAAGCAAATTTAAGCTCTTACCTTCTGCATTGATAAGATTTCTTGAGACTGAGTCATCCTTCCCTTCCTGGTATAGCAGGATGTTACCCTTACAAGTGGAGATTTCCTTACAAGTGTAAATGTCTTTTACAAGGGGTAACTTTAGTTGATTTTTGGAGATTCTTCCATGTCTGCTGTTTCTTAAAAATAATCAGACTAAAATAATCCTTATGCCAAGAGACATATTTTCGAGTGACAAATTCTGCTACCCTGGAATCCCCAATTTGAAACATCCCCAAGAAATTTCACAGTCCAGAAGTTAAATTGCTCCATCTCACTGAACCAATCTCTTACATCTGAGAATTCAGAATTGAGTTCTGAAACTGAAAAACTCAGATGGGACTTGAACCCACAGTCTTTTTTTTTTTTCCTTTTTAATTTACTTTTTTTATTGAAAGATAATTGCTTTACAGAATTTTGTTATTTTCTGTCAAACCTCAACACGAATCAGCCATAGGTGTACATATATCCCCTCCTTTTTGAACCTCCCTCCCATCTCCCTTCCAATCCTACACCTCTAGGTTGATACAGAGCCCTTGTTTGAGTTTCCTGAGCCAGACAGCAAATTCTTATGGCTATCGATTTTACATATGGTAATGTAAGTTTCCATGTTACTCTTTACAAACATCTCACCCTCTCCTCCCCTCTCCCCATGTCCATAAGTCTATTCTCTATGTCTGTTTCTCCATTTCTGCCCTGTAAATAAGTTCTTCAGTACCATTTTTCTAGATTCTGTATATATGTGTTAGAATACAATATTTATCTTTCTCTTTCTGACTCACTTCACTCTGTGTAATAGGTTCTAGGTTCATCCACCTCATCAGAACTGACTCAAATGGGTTCCTTTTTATTCCACTGTGCATATTTATCACAACTTCTTTATCCATTCATCTGTCAGTGGACATCTAGGTTGCTTCCAAGTTCTAGCTACTGTAAATAGTACTGAAATAAATAATGGGATACATGTGTCTTTTTCAATTTTGGTTTCCTCAGGGTATAGGCCTAGGAGTGGGATTGCTGAATCATATGGTGGCAGAGATCAAGACCATCCCCAAGGAAAAGAAATGCAAAAAGGCAAAATGGTTGTCTGAGGAGGCCTTACAAATAGTGTGAAAAGAAGAGAAGCTAAAGGAAAAGGAGAAAAGGAAAGATATACCTATTTGAATGCAGAGTTCCAAAGAATAGCAGGGAGAGATAAGAAAGCCTTTCTTAGTGATCAATGCAAAGAAATAGAGGAAAACAATAGAATGGGAAAGACTAGAGATCTCTTCAAGAAAATTAGAGATACCAAGGGAATATTTCATGCAAAGTTGGGCATGATAAAGGACAGAAATGGTACGGACCTAACAGAAGCAGAAGATATTAAGAAGAGGTGGCAAGAATACACAGAGGAACTGTACAAAAAAGATCTTCATGACCAAGACAATCATGATGCTGTGATCACTTACCTAGAGCCAGACATCCTGGAACATGAAGTCAAGTGAGCCTTAGGAAGCATTGCGATGAACAAAGCTAGATGGAATTTCAGCTGAGCTATTTCAAATCCTAAAAGATGCTGTTAAAGTGTTGCACTCAATATGCCAGCAAATGTGGAAAACTCAGCAGTGGCCACAGGACTGGAAAAGGTCAGCTTTCATTCCAATCCCAAAGAAAGGCAATGCCAAAGAATGCTCAAACTACCACACAATTGCACTCATCTCACATGCTAGCAAAGTAATGCTCAAAATTCTCAAAGGCAGGCTTCAACAGTATGTGAACAAGGAACTTCCAGATGCTCAAGATGGATTTAAGAAAGGCAGAGGAACCAGAGATCAAATTGCCAACATCTGTTGGATCATAGAAAAAGCAAGTAAGTTCCAGAAAAACATGTACTTCTGCTTTATTGACTATGCCAAAGCCTTTAACTGTTGGATCACAACACGCTGTGGAAAATTCTGAAAGAGATGGGAATACCAGACCACCTGACCTGGCTCCTGAGATCTGTATAAAGGTCAAGATGCAACAGTTATAACTGAACATGGAACAACAGACTGGTTCCAAATCGGGAAAGCAGTATGTCAAGTGTGTATATTGTCACGCTGCATATTTAACATATATGCAGATTATATCATGAGAAACACTGGGCTAGATGAAGCACAAGGCTGAAACCAAGATTGCTGGGAGAAATATATCAATAACCTGAGATATGCAGATGACACCACCATCATGGCAGAAGCAAAAAAGAAGGAAAGAGTCTCTAGATGAAAGTCAAAGAGGAGAGTGAAAAAGTTGGCTTAAAACTCAACATTCAGAAAACGAAGATCATGGCATCTAGTCCCATCACTTCATGGGAAATAGATGGGGAAACAATGGAAACAATGACTGATTTTATTTTGGGGTCTCCAAAATCACTGCAGATGGTGACTGCAGCCATGAAACTAAAAGATGCTTGCTCCTTGGAAGAAAAGCTATGACCAACCTAGACAGCATATTCAAAAGCAGAAACATTACTTTGCCAACAAAGGTCTGTCTAGTCAAAGTTATGGTTTTTCCAGTAGTCATGTATGGATGTGATAATTGGACTAAATAGAAAGCTGAGCACCAAAGAATTGATGCTTTTGAACTGTGGTGTTGGAGAAGACTCTTGCAAGTCTCTTCAACTGCAAGGAGATCCAACCAGTCCATCCTAAAGGAAATCAGTCCTGAATATTCATTGACAGGAGTGACGCTGAAGCTGAAATTCCTACTTTGGCCACTTGATTTGAAGAACTGACTCATTTGAAAAAGACCCTGATCCTGGGAACGATTGAAGGTGGGAGGAGAAGGGGAAGACAGAGGATGAGATGCTTGGATGGGATCACTGAATCAATGGACATGAGTTTGAGTAACTCTGGGAGTTGGTGATGAACAGGGAGACCTAGGCTGCTTCAGTCCATGGGGTTGCAAAGGGTCGGACATGACTGAGTGAACTGAACGGAAATAATGTTGGTTTAATTGCTAGTATTTTAAGGAATCTCCATAATGTCTTCCATAGTGGCTGTATCAATTTACATTTGCAACAACAGTGCAAGAACGTTCCCTTTTCTCCACACCCTCGCCAACATTTATTGTTTGTAGACTTTTTAATGATGGCCATTCTGACCAGTGTGAGTTGATATCTCATTATAGTTTTGACTTCCATTTCTTTAATAATGAGTGATGTTGAGCGTCTTTTCATGTGTTTGTTAGCCATCTGTATGTCTTCTTTGGAGAAATGTCTGTTTAGGTATTTTCCCCACTTTTTGATTGGGTTGTTTGTTCTTCTAGCATTGAGTTGTATGACCCGCTTGTATATTCTGGAAATTAGTCATTTGTTTCATTTGCTATTATTTTCTCCCATTCTCAGGATTCTCTTTTCACCTTGCTTATAGTTTTCCTTGCTGCACAAANATTTTCCCCACTTTTTGATTGGGTTGTTTGTTCTTCTAGCATTGAGTTGTATGACCCGCTTGTATATTCTGGAAATTAGTCATTTGTTTCATTTGCTATTATTTTCTCCCATTCTCAGGATTCTCTTTTCACCTTGCTTATAGTTTTCCTTGCTGCACAAAAGCTTTTACATTTAATTGGGTCCCACTTGTTTATCTTTGTTTTTATTTCCATTACTCTAGGAGGTGGGTCATAGAAGATCTTGCTT
>SJYA01010469.1:0-13651 GCA_006410615.1 Neotragus moschatus
CCTATCCCAATATCTATATTTCCATGTGAACAACACATATAAGAACTGGACTGTAAACCTGATGTTACTCTTCCCCTCCTGACTGCAGCATAGGCAAAATTCTACAGCACAATGCTGAGTTTTTAAAAAGCCACTTTATTGACATATGATTGAAATATAAAAAGAGGTATATATTTAATGCATACAACTAGATGAATTTAGTGATCAGATATACCCATGACACTTATCACCATCACCACCATCAAGGTCATGAATGTATTCACCACCTCCCAAAATGACTTTCCACCTCTATTATTATTATTATTGCAGCACTTAACATAAGATCTACCTTTATAACAAATTTTAAGCATCCAGGAAAGTATTGTTAGCTATAGGTGCTTGCTATATAATGGATATCCAAAACTTACTTATAATATATAACCAAATGCTGAGGTTTTTGAGGCTACTAGATCAAGCCCTTGGAATAAAGATATGCATGTACATCTAGCCTGTGACAAATAGATGGGCGAATAGTAAGAGAAAGAGATAGCAGACATTTGCAGAGTAACTTGAAAGAAATAAATTTCTTTATACTGAGGGAATTTTAACATAGTTAATTTCAGCCAAGGACATATTCTTTGAGTTGGGTATCTGTTTATTGCATTTAAGATCTTGGTATATATTTGGTGAACTCATTAAAGCAACACTTTTTGAGGAATATTGGCTTCACAAGAAGTATTAAAGTCTCAAGATGCTGCATATTAATGCTTCCACTCTGGGAAAAAAAATATCTGAAGATACAATGTAAGATTTGCTTCAGCTGGTATGATTTCTTCGTCTATTTACCTCATCCAAACTGACATCAGCTCCCCTGCTCATTCACACAGAGATGTTAGAGCAGACGTGCTCCCCATTTTAAGGAAATTTGCTATAAAGAGAGTCTGAAGTGAATGATAGTTTCTACTATAACCAATACAGAATTGCAGGTAAAAGTGGAGAAGATATTTGGGAGAGAGGGATTTTCTTCCTACAAATAACCACTGCATTTTATACCCTGTTTATATCCACTTTAAATCTCCTTTACCACCAAAAGGAATTTAAATGCTTATTTCTCTCTCAGTGTAATATCTAAGTATTTTTTTCCATAATGCTTCCATCTCCAGAATGCATACAACCTACTAACGGTTGACTTGGGAATGGACATCCAAAGGTTGATCAACTATCATTTCCCAGTGCCAGGGCTGAATCAGCAGCATGACAACCTACAAGCAGCTGGAATACCTGGAACAACATCATAGGAGTAAAGGGAATGATGTCTCTTGGCCAGATCTCAGACTCACTCAAACAAAACAAATTCAATCTGATGATAAATTCACTTTGGCTCTTGCTTTTGTGTTGGAAGCATCCAGTCCCTGCCAGGACAACCAGTATGGCTGAAAGGAGGAAGTTAAAACAGCAATTAGATGGTACTAATGTGGCTCCAGTATAATCCCTCCCTTGTTTTCAGGTCTTTGCCTGCCAGGGCTTTGGCCAGCATCCCAGTGCTTAATTGCATTTTGCAAGTAGCCATGGTACACAATTGCCACTGTATCTCCCTAACTAATTTCAGACACAATCCTCATAACCAGTTCACTAAAAGGGAACTGAAATACCTCTGACAAAAATAAAATGAAAGTATTTTCTAGTTTAAAGACTGAATCAGTTAAGGGAATAGTTGGTTCTGAGAGGGAAAGAATAGGAGGTAAAATAGATGGATAAATCATACCCTTGAATTCTAGAAGTCTCCTTCAGTAAAGCATGATACAGTAACAGTTAATAAGATTTGAGACATTGCTACTGTTGAAATTTTATATACATTTTCAAGTGGAATAGATCTTAATTGGAATTCAGCCTTATGGTAATTGAAGGGCAGTGGAGCTTAGTAGAATGGGTCCTGGTTTCATTCTGGAGATCACTGGTTCTAGGCCCAAGGAACTATTTTAGTCTCATCTATGCTAGTAGCTAAATATATAAACTTGGAGAAGCCACTTAGAAATTTAATATCTCCATTTTCTCCTCAACATATTGAGCATAAATGTTTCCCTTGTCTAACTTGCAGGATTGATTGTTAAAACACTTGTAACATTGCAAAATAATGAGCTTGAGGACTTATGTTAAAATCTTAACTAGTAAAAGTTTCTAGTAAAAAAATAAATAGATGTGTATCCACTATAAAATTATATATCTATAAAATTATAATGAAGGCTGGAGGAAGATTAAAGAAGTTTGAGTTTTAAGGGAGATGAACAAAAGCATCCACAATAAAGAGCACAAGGGAAATATTATCTCTTGAGATAATGCTAATCAGAATAGACAAACCCCATTAGGCTACAGTGCAATGGGAATGGAGCTGGTCAGCCACCAGTTGACCTTCTGAGCACTTAAAGGCCACCGAACACTATGATGGCCATTGTGGGAATTAGAACATCCCTGCCTCTGTTCTTAAGGGGACCAGAATCTAGCTGAATAAATAAGACCCAGATATTATGCCATTGGACAAGAAAATATGCACTTATAAGTTGTTAAGTACACATTTAAAGGTCAGTAGAAGCTGAAGTCACAAAAAAGAGAAAAAAAATCAGAAGAACAGTTTAATGAGGCTTCATGGAGGATCCAGGATTTGAGTGGGACTGAAAGAATGTTAAGATTTGAAAGTAGAAAATAGAAAAAAGTTTAGCTATTTCAGGAGAAGGGAACATAGTGAATAAAAGTGTAGAGGAGAGAATAACTATGATGAAAAGAGAGGTGGCTATGTTAATTAAAGTGTGATTTATAAATCTTGGTTATAGCTCCTACATACATAAACAGCTATGGCCAAGTTTCTCACCAAAAGGCGTCATGCATTTAATACCTGTACCAAACAGTAACTCAGTATCTCATGTAATGTATAAATGTCTGAATCTTCCTGAAAGACGACAGAGATCCTAGACAAACAAGGCTCACCTGAAAATGGTGAGAACACTTCAAATACAAAAGAACAAATGAAAATGAAAGGACCACATCTAATAAGGGTCAGAAACAGATGTCAAAGTCAAGTTAGAGAATCAAGCGTTCAAAGAGATGAGGTCAAACAAGAGCAGAGTCTCTAGAGAAAGCTCAGAAAAGAGAGCCTTGAACCTTTCTTTGCCTCTAAGACCAGCTGGTCACCAGGGCTTGCTTTTATGAGCGAACAGAAGACATTCAGGAGTCTGGTTCAGAGGCCTGGGGGTTAGGGAAATGGATAGGAGGCCATTTAGATCAGTGCAGTAACAGCTTTCAATAATCAGATTTTACTTTGAAGTCCTATTCCCTTAAGATCCTTGTCATAGAAAGAAAGCTGATGCTTACTAAGCCTGAAGAATCATGGAACCTGAAAGTGGATTTAAATAGATCTTATTTTATTTTAGCTGAATTGTTAATACCAATATGTTTGAAGGGATCTTGGGAAGATTTGACTCTATAGGTTGGAAGGAAAAACATAATTAAGATCCACTTTATATATATATAAAATGTTTCTACCTAACAACATCAATGTGAATTGGCCATAGATATACATGTTTCCTGCCCCGCCCCATCATGAATCTCCTTTCCACCTCCCTCCCCATCCTGTCCCTCTGGGTTGCCCCAGAGTACCAGCTTTGGGTGCCCTGCTTCATGCATCGAACTCCCGCTGGTCATCTATTTTACATAAGGTGGTGTATATGTTTTAATGCTGTTCTCTCAAATCATCCCACCCTCTCCCACTGAGTCTCCTTCGCTGCCCTGTATGTAAGGTCATTGGTACCATTTTTCTAGATTCCATATATATGCATTAATATACAGTATTTGTCTTTATCTTTCTGACTTCACTGTGTATAATAGGCTCCAGGTTCATTCACCACATTAGAACTGACTCAAATGTGTCCTTTTTTATAGCTGATTTAATATTCCATTGTGTATATGTACCACAACTTCCTGATCCACTCATCTGCCAATGGAAATCTAGGTTGCTTCCATGTCCTAGCTATTGTAAAGAGTGCTGCAATGTCTCTGTCAGTTCTAGTTTCTTTGGGTTATATGCCCAGATTCCTTAAAAAAAAAAAAAAAAAAAAAAAACTGGGAATAGAACTGCCATAGGACTTAGATCAAGTATATTTTGGAATATCAAATTTTGACTTCCAATAGTTATAGGGGACTATTCGTCCTATAGTACCTGAGATGACAAGAGGGAGTTAGGGAGATAAAATTGAATTTTCAAAGTAATTGATTTGACTATATCTACAGGGTAGTCGCATGTAGATTTAGTAATTCTGTCTGCATCTTTTTCCAGAGAGACCAATATTCCTGCTTGGGTTATCAGTGCCCATTTTTGCAAAGGTAATGCCCTGCTGGCTCGGTGGCAAAGAATCCACCTGCCAGTGCAGGAGATGCAGGAGAGACAGGTTTGACCCCTGGGTCGGGAAGATCCCCTGGAAAGAGAATGACTATCTATCCCCTTATAGCAGCCTCAGCCTAGGACCAGGTTTGGCAGAAGCAAAAAAGGGAACACAATCAGAATAGTTGTTACAAAGCCCATTCATTTTATTGAACTTTATTCACTTTATTAAATTGTGTTAACTTCATTAGTAAGTTTAGTGAATTCAAGTCAGAGTCTATTAATTAAATTATTGTATAAAATAATGATCTGGGTTTAATTAATCTGGTTTACTTTTTCTTCTTGGTCCCTTTGGTTCCATTTTATTAATAGCTCATCAGTTAAAAAATCAAAGACCAGAAGTTATGAGCAAGAAACCCAATCAATTGAATTAGCATGTGAAAAAATTGAGATGCTTACTGCATGTCTTAAACCAAAATGAATGCCAGATGGATTGAAATTTTAAACATAAATAACAGAAGCCTGAGAGAATTAGAAGAAATAAGTGAATAATTATACTTGATAAAGAAGAATTGCCTATGCAGAGTCCCCACAACAAAGCTCATAAGGGAAAATATTGATAGATTAGATAACATAAAATTTTTAAACTTGGTAAAGCAAATGAAACCACAGACCCAAATTAAAAGGCAAATCACAGTCTGGAAAAATATTTATAATACATTTGACAGATGGAAGATTAATTTCCTTAATACTTTAGGAAATCTTATAGGTCAGTAAGCAATGAAAATCCCAATGGAAAAAAAGAAATGATAGCCATAAGAAAGAATGTTCATCATAATGAGTAGTGAAATAAATCTAATGTAATTAGCAGTAAGAAAAATACTAAGTTTGGCAAAGTAAAATACCCAGTGTTGGTAAGGATCTGGAGGAAAGAGAATCCTGTACACTGAAATAACAGTGGTTAAATTTTATTTAGTCTGTAAGATTCCATTTTATATTTTTAAATTTTCACAGTTAATCTTCAGAACAACTCTAAAAGTTAATAGCATTATTTTAGTTATTTTTCAGATATGGAAATTAAGACCTAGAGGGATTCAGTCAGTTGCCAAGTATTTTCAACCAGATATCATTAAGCTAAGACTTGACCCTGAAGTCTGTCTCAGAGACCATCATCTTACTCATCAGTGTGAGGTTATCTCTGTTTAAGGGGGATATGAATTGATAATGCCTTTCTGGAAGGCAATTTGGCAAAAACCAATTCAATTGCAAAAGTTGTTAAACTGTTCATACTCTTTTACCCAAGAATAATTCTTTTAGGAATAGAGTAACTGGTGTGAGAAAGATGCAAAATTATACTTGTAATGATATTTATTAAAGTGTGGTCCACAATAAGAAGATAGTCCAAATTTAAAGTTGGAGGAAATGGCATTACAACTTTAAGGGACATCTGCAGTGCAGTGTGATGCATATATTACAAAAGATGATGTAACAGTATAATGAGGGTCAGGGAAATATGCTTTACTTGAGCTCTAAAAGTCTAGAACAACAGCTCCTGTATTCCACTTATTGCCAAATCCAATTATAAGCTCTTCTGTGGTAATTATAAGCTCTTCTACTTTTTATTATTAACATTTAGAGACAGCCTGCTATTACTGAGTATTTATGACCAAAATAGACAAACATGTTGTTGTCATGGAGCTTGCATTCTAGTTGGGGAGACAGACTATAAGCAAAAATAAAGAAAGAAAACACTTAGCATGTCAGTGGGTAAAGAGAAAAAAATAAAGCATATGCAATGTTGGCAGGAAAGTGACAATTGAAATTTATGTAGAGTGACCAGGAAAGTGACCTCCCAGAGAAGATAACTTATTATTAAATAACTCATATCCCATGACAACATTGAAATTGAGAGTAATGAAATCATTTCCCGGAGGTCTGGCATCCAGTTAGCATTAATACAAAAGGCAGAACATGAGCACTCTGATTCCATTATGCTATAAATAAAACTTCTAGTGTTATGTTTATAATTATTAATAGTAATTAGTTATGAGTGGTGAAATATATTGATTTTTTAAAACTATAATATTTGTTGATATATGAGATACATGGTGTCTTAGTGCTGATGTGTGTGGCTGTAATATTGCTGGTGATGAGACAGAAGAGTAGCTGATTAGAAATCTTTAGACAATTTTTGAATGCATTTCAGGGCCCATGAGACCGACTCACTTCTCTGGCTTCTACTGTAGTTGCTGTACTTCAATTCAACACTTTGATTCTCATCATGATAACCTTTATCTCTCAGATGTGGGGTCTCCAATGTAACTTCTCTGCTGGCCTACATGTATGGTGGCCCCACATTGTCCAAGCCACTGACTCTCTCCCTCCTTTATTTCCTACTCCTTCTAGTCCCACCTTCAGTTAATTGTCAAGTCAAATCAATTTGTATATCATAATTTTCTTACTCATACCCCCTTCTTTCCATTATCATGGCCATGGTACCAATTTAGTGTTTAATTCTTTCCCTAGCCTGGAGGCCAACTTATAGATAATAGCTGGATTTAGCCAGACCCCATCAGATCACTCTCCTGATCATACACTTTCAATGATCTCCCCAGTTCCTTTTAAGAAAAGAGCGAATTCCCTGCCCTGACATTCATGACTAAAAGTGATGGACATTTCCCATCTCAGGCCTTACTCCCAGTTGTACATATTTTTTAATCCAGCCATTACATGGATACTAATGCTCACCAGACAGCCTACTTTCCATTTACACGTTTGAGCTCTTTGCAGTTCCCCAAGACCTATGACCATTTCTGGTTTATTGGCTAGGAGTAGAAAAGACACATGTTGCTTCCGTTCTAGAATGTAGAACAGGTGAGAGTTCCCCATACTTCTTTATTCTCTGGAAGCATCAGGGGAAGCTGCACATTTCAGATCATGCAAGTACAAAATGGCGGCATCCGAGTGTCCCCACTGATCTCTGACAGATGTGTAGGGTGAGCAAGAAGCAAACCTTTGATGTGTTGGTATGTTGTTACATTGAGCTCCTAATTTGTTACCACCGCATAACCTAGTTCATCTCAAGGACTCCATCAACCACAGTGGGTAAACTCACCAGTCCCTGCCCACTTTGTGCCTTCTGTATCCTTACCTTTGCCTTGGTTAATGCCTCCATTGGAAACTTTCTTTAATCAGTTCCTTCACCACCTCATCACATTCATCTGCTTATTTAAATTTTACTCATCCTTCCAGAATCATCACAAACGCCAACCCTGCCTTAGTACTTCTCTTTATTTGCCCAATCAGATGTAATTTATCTTTCTTCTAATCATAAAGAAACTTGGCAGTTACCTTTTTGATTACTCTTCACAATTTCTGTCTCATTTCATAGTTATTGGTATTCTTTTTTATTTCAGTTAGAATAGCAGGCCCTTCTCAGGGTCTGAGTCATATGTATATGTCTAACCTTCGCAGCTTCTTATACCTAATAGTTTTCTGAAAAAAAAAATTTGTGAAACTGAGTTGAAGACTTATTAAGTATTCAATAAAGTTTTCAAAATTTCTACCATAATGGCTAGAGATCTCTTTAAGAAAATTAGAGATACCAAGGGGACATTTCATGCTAAAATGGGCACACAAAGGAAAGAAATGGTATGGACCTAATAGAAGCTGAAGATTTTAAGAAGAGGGGGCAAGAATACAAAGAATAACTACACAAAAAAGATCTTCATGACCTGGATAACCATGATGATGTGATCACTGACCTAGAGCCAGACATCCTGGAGTGTGAAGTCAAGTGGGCCTTAGGAAGCATCACTATGAACAAAGCTAGCAGAGGTGGTGGAATTGCAGCTGAACTATTTCAAATCCTAAAAGATGTTGCTGTTAAAGTGCTCCACCAAATATGCCAGTAAATTTTGAAAACTCAGCAGTGGCCACTGGACTGGAAAAGGTCAGTTTTCATTCCAGTCCCAAAGGAAGGCAATGCCAAAGAATATTTAAACTAGTGCACAATTGCACTCATCTCACATGATAGCGAGGTAATACTCAAAATTCTCCAAGCCAAGCTTCAACAGTATTTGAACCGTGAACTTCCATATGTTCAAGCTGGATTTAGAAAAGGCAGAGAAACCAGAGATCAAATTGCCAACATCCGTTGGATCATAGAAAAAGCAAGAGAGTTCCAGAAAAACATCTGCTTCATTGACTATGCTAAAGCCTTTCTTTGACTGTGTGGATCACAACAAACTGTGGAAAATACTTAAAGACATAGGAATACCAAACCACCTTACCTGTCTTCTGAGGAACCTGTATACACAGGTCAGGAAGCAACAGTTAGAACTGGACAGGGAACAACAAACTGGTTCCAAATTGGGAAAGGAGTACATCAAGGCTGTATATTGTCACTCTGCTTATTTAACTTATATGTAGAGTGTGTGTGTGTGTTAGTCACTCAGTCATGTCCAACTCTTGGTGACCCCATGGACTGTAGCCTGCTAAGCTTCTCTGTCCATGGAATTCTCCAGGCAAGAATAACTGGAGTGGGTTGCCATTTCTTTCTCCAGGGGATCTTCCCAATTCAGGGACTGAACCTGGCTATCCTAAATTGCAGGCAGATTCTTTACCCTCTGAGCCACCAGGGAAACCCATATATAGAATACATCATGTGAAATGCCAGGCTGGATGAAGCACAAGCTGGAATCAAGATTGCTGAGAAAAATATCAATAACCTCAGACATGCAGATGACACCACTCTTATGGCAAAAAGTGAAAAGGAGCTAAAGAGCCTCTTGATGAAAGTGAAAGAGGAGAGTGAAAAAGTTGCCTTAAAGCTCAACATTCAGAAAACAAAGATCATGGCATCCAGTCCCATCACTTCATGGGAAATAGATAGGGAAACAGTGGAAACAGTGACAGGATTTATTTTCTTGGGCTGCAAAATCACCACAGATGGTGACTGCAGCCATGAAATTAAAAGACACTCACTCTTTGGAAGAAAAGCTATGACCAACCTAGATGGCATATTAAAAAGCAGAGACATCACTTTGCCAACAAAGGTCCATTAGTCAAAACTAGGGTTTTTCCTGTGGTCATGTATGGATGTGAGAGTTGGATGGTAAAGAAGGCTGAGCACTGAAGAACTGGTGCTTTTGAACTGTGATGTTGGAGAAGACTCTTCAGAGTCCCTTGGACAGCAAGGAGATCAAATGTGTTAGTCCTAATGTAAATCAACCCTGAATATTCATTGGAAGGACTGATGTTGCAGCTGAAGCTCTAGTACTTTGACCACCTGATGCGAAGAACTGACTCATTAGAAAAGACCCTGATGCTGGAAAAGATTGAAAGCAGCAGGACCAGGGGACCACAGAGGATGAGATGACTCAATGGACATGAGCTTGAGCAAACTCCGAGACATAGTGAAGGACAGGGAAGCCTGCCGTGCTGTATTCCATGGGGTTGCAAAGAGTCAGACACAACTAGGCTAAAAGAAAATAGGATTTGGGTGTTTGGTGAACTAACTTTTATATAATGATTTTCTGTGCAGATTCTATTAGTTTCCTGTTTCTCTTCTATTTTCATCATTGCGTGTTAAACTTCTTTTCAATTTTGTCCTCTCAAGACGTAGTACATGGCTTGGTACAAAATTAAGTACTAGATCATATGTCAGTGAATCAGGAAAGACTCAGTACATAAAATATTACTGTGTTAAAAATTGAGTTAGCCAAGATTTAATTGTGTACAAGACCTCTAGACCTGGAAATAGCCATTGACATATAAGATGAGAGAGTTTTAAAGCTAATAGTGCATTCAGAGAAAGGGAAATGAAAACAATATTTTGAAGGTGTTACATTTTGAAAAGGGTTCTCATGTAAGGTATCTCATCATTTGATTGTTAATCACTCTCTCAAATAGGCAGGTATTAGTCCCACTTTGGACATGAAGAAACTAAATCCCAGAGAGGTTAAGTAACTTGTGCAAGGTCAAACAGGTTTGAAAATGGAGTTCTCAGACATCCCAGTTCCTGGGCCACTGCTCTTTACTCTATATCTTCTGGCTTTTCCTTACCTAAGGTCAGGACAAGGAGCATCTTTAGAATCATCATTACTCTTGTGTAATGTGTTATTTCGGCAGCATCAAGTAGATTAGTAGCCGAAGAAGGTACATGGTCACACACGCTAACACACACACATAATTATACAAGCCACCTCCAGTCTAGGCTAAAATAGGATTAATCCTGTGTTCATTGCTGGTGAATTCTGAATCCTTCCATATCGGTGTTTGTGTTTAAGACTAAGTCCATATACACACTCTGTAATTGAATGTCAAGAAATATGAAAATGTATTGTTTTATTGCTACTGTTCATTGATTTATAGAAGTGATTTATTGTCGATGGACATGCAGTAACACAAATCACTTTGCTGACACCATCAGCTGCCTTAACTAGGTTGTCAGTTCACGACATTAAAGGTAATGGATGGTGATTATTTTACAGTAATGGGTTTAATCAGCGCTTTGAATGACTTAGCAGTCATGTCAGAGTAGAGTCAACTCATCATTCATCAAGGCAGCATTTTGTTTACCAACATCATCTATAATTCATTTGATTGTTGACAATCACCAGCAAATACCTCTCAGGCAAAGTTTTATCAGAGATAGAAATCTGCACAGCTGCAGCCTGCTCAGTAATTCTGTGGGGCTGTCTGAGCAGACACAGATGGGGAGGGAAGGATGCCCATCCTGTGAACCCCCCAAAGAAGGGTGCTACCAACTGGGCTTCCAGTCTTCTCTCCATCCCCATGGACTGGATTCTTTTATTTCCATCTGTTGAACTCCCTGATTTCATAGGGTCTTTAGCCACCCAGAAAGATTTCAGAGAGATCTTCAGTCCAGGAAGTAGGAAAGTGAGAGGCGTGTGATCTTATTGTTTGGATCAACCCAGCTAAATGCATGGTCTTGAACTCTGCTACTTGTGACTAGTCACAGTGGGAGTCACAGTGGCAGTGCATCCTTTGCTGAGGTTCTGATGTGTCTGGGCAGGTTTGGTAACCCAATGGGGTAGATGCAGCAAGTACCTACTTTTGTAACAGATTGTTGGGCTTCCTGTAGGAAAGTTCAGCAGAAACCTGGAGACTTTTTGACCCTTTGAACATTTCATATTTATTAACAGAAAAAGTTATATACATGCAATAATTTTATACATGATTTTAGGGAGTTAGCAAACTCTGGGAAGTCAAGCTATTGGCAGTAGAGTTAGGATTTTGGATTCTTTAGGCAGCTACACTTGGAATATCTGCTCTGCCATTACCAGTTGTGAGCCTTGGGCAAGTGACTAAACATCTTTTGGTTTCATCTATAAATGGGAGCTAATTTTACCTTTGTCATGAGGGTGGTTGCAAATATGAAACACGTTCATGTAGATGAAGTGGTCAGCACCATGACCTATACAGAATAACTTTTCAAACAGTGTGGGTTCTTATTTTTGTTATTGTGTTCTACTTATGAATTCAGTTTCAGAGGTCCCGTCCTCATGCAAGAATCAGAAAGCCAAATTAAAGTAGAAACAAAAATTGTCTGAATTCATTATTGTGTCTTTGTTCTGCTCATCCCCAGCAAGAGATATAAGGGAGGAAAACAGTCATTCTAGATGTCCTAGATGAGCAAGGTCCCTGGTGAGCCTGTAGCTGCATTGTCTAGCACTCCTGCATCAGTGGTCCCAGAAGAATCCAACAAAGTTGCCTTAGCCAACCGAAAGATGATAAGATATGCTATATTGTTATTTTAAGCCATTAAGTGTTGGGTTATAACTGATGCAGTATTTTAAACCCGATTTTTCATTTAATATGCTGTGAGAAATATCTTATGTTCTTAAATAGAACTCAAGAACTCTGTTTTTAAACAATTTCATCATATTCTATTACAACATGTACCATGACCAGTTTTAGCTAATACCTTATAGTTTGACATGCTTACATTAAATTTTTGATGTCCAGCTGGTGACTCTTTAATGCCACTTCCACAGTATGTGGTTCAGGGAATGTAAACTTATTTTAAAGCAAATTTATATATTACTCCATTCTAAATTGTTTGAGAACAGTAGCCATGAATTCATCAGCCCTTTCCTCTTATAAGCTCTTGCCTTGTGCATGGCAAATAGTGCCAAAGTGTTTATTAAATTAGAAAAGAATAAATAAATGTTATATAGGTACTTTTGAAAAATAGCAGTAAATAGCCTATAAATTTCAATAGTGTGTCATAAATAGGCAAAAGATAACGGGGAATTCTTGGTACTGATGCTCTCTCTTCTTCTACCTAAGACTTTTCTGCCATCCAGAAGCACTGAGAAGTGAATGTTTCTATTGAATTCAGTGTTGTCACATCAAAACTTACTATCCGCATATCCCATTCTTTCATTGCCTTGCTTAGGATGGAGGTAATAACTAGCTGTGCTGATGAACTAATCTGTATGAAACTGAGTTTACTGTGTTAGCCTTCCCCAAAGATGTGTATGTTTGTAAATACTTTGTATTGTCTCATATCATATGACATACTCCTCATTTTTATGACAAGCAAATACTTTCAGGGAATCTGCTGTTTTAGGGATTTTGTTTCTTTGGTTCCCTCTATAAATAAGGATAATTCAGAGAGGAACACATTGCATTTTTCAAGAAATTATCATCCTTCATTCAGGTTAATCCAGTATTCAATTTAGGTTTGAATTGAAATGTTTTAGAAAGGTAAAAGAATCAAGATAACAAGTTCATTTTCATATTAAACTCTAGGGCGACTTCTTTTGTGTTTTGTTCCCTTTGGATAAGAGGAAGTATGTTGTGATCTTCATTTTTAGTTAGGTTTTAAAGTATATTTAATCTCTAGTTAAAGCATATTATTCATGTTTAATAGGGAAAATGAACAAACTTAAGGATGTCAGCTTCACATTGAAGCTATTTGTATAACGCTGTCTAAAAGAAAAAGGAAGTGAGAGTGAAGTCCTTNTTGGATAAGAGGAAGTATGTTGTGATCTTCATTTTTAGTTAGGTTTTAAAGTATATTTAATCTCTAGTTAAAGCATATTATTCATGTTTAATAGGGAAAATGAACAAACTTAAGGATGTCAGCTTCACATTGAAGCTATTTGTATAACGCTGTCTAAAAGAAAAAGGAAGTGAGAGTGAAGTCCTTCAATCATATCTGACTCTTTGCAACCCCGTGGACAGAGGAGCCTATAGGCCGTTTCCTTCTCCAGGAGATCTTCCTGACTCAGGAGTTGAACACGGGTCTCCCGCATTGTAGTCAGACGC
>SJYA01010470.1:0-13504 GCA_006410615.1 Neotragus moschatus
TATTTTAGCATAGAGTTAAAACATAAGATGTTAAGAATAAAATAGGGAAGTAAGAAAGAGGAAGAGAAACCAAGAAAGGAAATAATTGACAGCAATCTCAGAAATTTAATTCCAGATTGCCAGGAGGTAAAAATTAGATTTCAAAAAGGAAAGGAGGAGTGGATGGTTTCAGTTCACTGCTTTGACTTCATTTTAGATTTAAGATTAAAAGGCTTTGACAGGCCAACAGAAGCCCATACACAGAACTCACTGTGAGTGGTGACTTGATTTTCTCTCTCTCTCTTTCTCCCTCTCCTTCCTCCACTTGCAATTCATTACTGCCTCTTTGGCCTTAGCTCCGTTTCTCTGGCTTCCCTGGTGCCTCAAAGGTATTCCCCCAATACAGGAGAGGAGGATTGGCTCCCTGGTGGGGAATATTCCCTGGGGAGGGAAATGGCAACCCACTCCAGTATTGTTGACTGGAAAATCCCATTTGATAGAGGAGTCTGGTGGGCTACAGACCGTGAGGTCGCAAAGAGTCTGACTCAGCTTAGTGACTAAACAAGAGCCCTGCCTCTCTGGTGTATCCAGTTTCTCTTTCTGCTGCCGCTATTGCTAAGTAGCTTCAGTCGTGTCTGACTCTTTGCGACCCCATAGAGAGCAGCCCACCAGGCTCCCCCGTCCCTGGGATTCTCCAGGCAAGGACACTGGAGTGGGTTGCCATTTCCTTCTCCAATGCATGAAAGTGAAAGTGAAAGTAAAGTCGCTCAGTTGTGTCCGACTCTTAGCGACTCCATGGACTGCAGCCTACCAGGCTCCTCCGTCCATGGGATTTTCCAGGCAAGAGTACTGGAGTGGGATGCTATTGCCTTCTCCATTTCTCTTCCTAGCAACTGCTATCTTGTTTCAGGCCACCATCCGTTCCCGCGTCTTATGCTGCTTCAGCCTCCAAACCAGTTTCCCAGGCAGTAATCTAGTCTGCTCCTAATCCAGTCTGTACAGTACCATCAGATTTACATTTTATAAAATGAAAGCCTGATTAGGTATTCCTCTCTTTAAACTCTTGTGGCAGCACTCCACTACCTTTGGTATAAAGTCCAAACTCCTTGGTGGTTTAGTCGCTAAGTCGTGCCGACTCTTGCAACCCCATGTATGGTAGCCTGCGAGGCTCCCCTGTCCATGGGATTCTCCAGGCAAGAATACTGGAGTGGGTTGCCATTTCGTTCTCCAGGGGACCTTCCCAACCCAAGAATCAAACCCAAGTCTCCTGCATTGCAGACAGATTCTTTACCGACTGAGCTATGAGGAAAGCCCAAACTCCTTAAGATGTCTCATATGATCCTTCAAATGTTTTTGTTTGACTAGCACAGTTGGGATCTTTGTCTTTTTTTTTTTTCATTGAATTTGCATGCCTCTTCGTTGTTTCCTAGTTTATCACCGTGCTAAAATCCATAAAGCTGTCCTAACAGCTTCCTCACAGACAGAGTTACCTTTCTTGGAAATTGCTGGCCTTTTAGACTACTGTCTTAGCCCTGCTCACTTGTCTAGTTTCATTTCCACCTACTGTCTTTTGCCATTTCTTGTACTTTACTTCAAGCCCTTCTGAAGTGCTTGCAGTACAGAACAACTATGCTGTGTATTACATTGAAGTGTTGCCAGACTAAATACAGTTAATTCTTCAGAATAAAGCCTATTGGTCCTCTCCAAGAAATTTTCCCTCAGAACTTTGTTTCAAAACTGCGGTGCAATATAGTGCTCTCTCTTAGCACCTATTGCATGTACATCTTCCAACACTCATTTCCCCATCGGTACTTTAGTTATTTACAAGTACTGCACACCTGGCCTGTAAGCTCCTTGAGAGCAGGGTAGGTCCTTAATTTGTCTTTGTGTCCCGAGTGCCAGACATGATGCCCTTTACATCTCATTTAACAGTGCCTACTGTTGTTATTATTAAATAAATGGGACCCACGGATAAACAAACAGCAAGAGAATAGACAACTCTAGGAAACTGAGCATATGTTGCTAAGCATAGTGGATATAACTGTATCTTACCTGCTGCCAGAACTCATCGTAACAATGTATTCCGTACTTATGTCTGTAAACATTTCAACTTCGCTCTCACTCATTGAATATTTGTAAGACTTCCCCAAGTCTCTTTGTGCTATCCCATAGATTCCTAAACTGAGATCCACAGACTTCCTATTATAGATGGGGGTCTCCAAGAACTACCTCTAAGATCACATGCAAAATCTTGTGATTTGGTTCTTCCATTTTGTTAGGAATCAATATTATAGGTATCTACTGAGTCTTTCCTCCTTCCCTGACTGATAGCCAATTTAATAGCTTCAGCTGCATTCTTTGTTGCCAACTCTTAATGTGAGGCAAGCCAAAAACCATGCAGAAGCTCATTCTCTTTCCTCTCCCAACTGCTTCGACTTACTCCCTTGCCTGTCGTTATAATGATAGCATGACCATCCGCTCGTCATAAGAAGTTGTGTGTTTTTTTTAGTCACCCAGGATCCCTTCCATTCGTCACTCCTAGTGTTGGAGCCACTGAATGTAGTTCATTCTATGTACTAAATTATTGGGTTGGCCAAAAAAAGTCATTCAAGTTGTCCCATAATATCTTACAGAAAACCCTGAATGAACTTTCTGGTCGACCCAGTATTTCTAAGCTGTTGTCTTAGTTTTCATCTTCCCCGAGAACAGGCCGTCATCGTCTCTCATCTGAATTCTTGACATTGCCTCTGCTAAGGCTCATCCACTCTCTTACCACTCCTAAAGAGTCACTCCATCCCCCAGGTCTGATTAGGTCACCCCGTTAACCAAGTCCTGGTAATCAGTGAAATCACTCATTTCCGTGATACACAGAATCCTTCACAATCCTGAACCTGCCCCCGTCACAGGAATTCAGACATGCCGAGCCGTTTCATGATGCTGCCCTCAAGATTCAGAACTTAGTCGGTTTTCTTCTCTGTTCCGACTGGGGCAGAATTGTTTTTCCTTTTCCTTCTTTTCCAGTATAGGTATGAGTCACAGTATATGAGTCACAGTATATGACTCATAGTATAAGTCAAACCTATACTAGCACTTATTTATTGGTGTTATTACTATGTTTTTATATTTGTTTCTGCCTGTAAAACTTTCCGAAATAATTGAGCCTTTTGGTTAGAAATGTGCCCTATTACATTTTTATCCCTAGAGATGAGCACATTGCCCGCCCCATTGAGTTAATAATGATAACAGTGCTGAAACTGATCAACTGCCTCCTTGTGCCAATATTGTGCCAAGGACTTTACACAGATCCCCCCACTGAGTCTTCCCAGTCTTCTGAGGTCATACAATGAGCACTGGCCTTTTACCTGCCTAATTTCTAACCTCCCATTCTATTTGTGGAGAATCTGTAATTAGGAGTCTTGGTGGGAACAGTGCCCACTTTGCAGTTTGAAAGCTGAGTTTGGCTCACTTACTTGTCACCACTCTCTGGTAACTAGGGAGTAGTCAGGCCATGGGGCCCTGGACATCAACTGGATGCACTCACCTTAAACTTGGAATCTGCACAAAGTGCCGCAAAAATACACAGATAACCCCCAGTGGCGTGCATCGCTGTGGCGACCAGGGTCTGGCTGTGGCAGTGCCAGCGGTCAAGGCCCTGCCCATTTTACACAGCGACTTCTCCACCATCCCGTTTTTCTTCCAATACAACCTTTTTCCAGATAAGTTAGCCAAGGTTTATTTCCTTTTTAATATTTATTTATGTATCTGGCTCCATGTGGGATCTTTAGCTGTGGCGTGCCGGGTCTAGTTCCTTGGCCACAGACGGAACCTGGACCCTCTCTATTGGAAGCATGAGTCTTAGCCACTGGACCACCAGGGAAGTTACAGCCAGAGTTCATTTCTGCTGTCTTCAACAAAGAAACCTGACTAATACAGAAAGTTCAGCTGTTATCCCCATCCTACAAAGGAGGACTGAGTAGGTACTCAGGTATTATTTAAAGAATAAATAAGTGAGATATTTACATATAGCTTCTGAAGGAAGTTTTGATTTGCTTTAGTTATTAACAAGTTTGCATTAATGGTGATCATCTAGAATTTAAAGGGAACTAAAAGACAGGGAATAAGCAGATCCCTAAAGAGCTAGTCTTATGATTTTTTTTCATGCAGGTATTATTTAGCCCATCCTCAGATACCATCAACACCTGTATCTCCCATACTTTATCAGGAAAAACATATGCTTAATGTAATCACTATAAAAGCACAATCTTAATCTTTAATCTAATCACAATCTTTAATTTAATCACAATCTTTAATCTAAAAGATTAAATCATTTTGAACATCATTCCTGAACATATTCTCTAGAAAGAAAGTAGGCTAATATATGTTAGAAATAATTCCTAAATAAAGGACAAAAATCAAAGCTAAAGCCTCATTTATCAATGCTGCTGTCATTCAGCCACTAAGGCACGTCTGACTGTGCAAACCCGCGGACTGTAGCATGCCAGCCTCCTCTGTCCTCCACTGTCTCCCAGAGTCTGCTCAAATTCATGTCCACTGAGCCAGTGAGGTTATCTAAGCATCTCATCCTCTCCCGCCCCTTGCTCCTTTTGCCTTTAATCTTTCTCAACATCAGAGTCTTTTGTGAATCAGCTCTTTGTATCAGGTGGCCAAAGTATTGGAGCTTCAGCTTCAGCATCTGTCCTTCCAATGAATATTCAGGATTGATTTTCCTTAGGATTGACTTTAGATTTGACTCTCAAGAGCCTTATCCAGCACTACAATTCAAAAATATCAATTCCTTGGTACATAGCCTTCTTTATGGTCCAACTCTAATATCCATACATGACTGCTGGAAAAACCATTTCTGCCATTAGAGTGGTATCATCTGCATATCTGAGACTGTTGATATTTCTCTCAGCAGTCTTGATTCCAGCTTGTGATTCATCCAGCCCGGCATTTCACATGATGTGCTCTGCATATAAGTTAAATAAGCAGGGTGACAGTATACAGCCTTGTCATACTACTTTTCAATTTTTGAACCAATCATTTGTTCCACATCTGCTTCTAACTGTTGCTTCTTGACCTACATACAGGTTTCTCAGGAGGCAGGTAAAGTAGTCTGATATTCCCATCTCTAAGAATTTTCGTTTGTTGTGATCCACCTAGTCAAAGGATTTAGCATCGTCAATGGCCCAGACCCAGGGCTTGGTCCACCCTCAGGCCCTCTCTCACCAGGGTCTCTCCAGCACCCCCCCACTCCCTTGCTGCATGGAGGCCGGAAGATGCCAGACTCAGATGCCCCCCCGAATGTGACTGTGTCTACCTCAACTATCCCCCTTTCAATGGCGGCCACCCTGCAGCACAGCCAGCCCCCGGACCTGAGCAGCATCGTGCACCAGATCAACCAGTTTTGCCAGATGTGGGCGGGCATCAGCACTACCCCGGTGTGTGAGGACCAGATCGCCAACCCCAGCCCCTTTAGTCGCAGTCTGCTCATCAATGCAAGCACTCGGGTGTCAACCCACAGTGTCCCCACACCAATGCCTTCACGCGTGGTCAATCCCAGGGAGCACACTCACTCGGCCAGCACCGCACTGCCCGCTGCGGGCCCTGTCAACCTGCCTGCGGGCCTCTCGCGTGCCCCCACTGGCTACCCTAGCAACCTCAAGCCAGTCGCCTGGAACCAGCACCAGCTGCCCCACCTGCAGCAGACGTGCGGTGAGGCCGGTGGGATGCCGGCCCCTGGCCTGACAGGCAAGCATGCAGCAGGACGCGAGTTGGCAGGGCCTGGCTTGGTGGGCAAGGCCCCTGCCTACCCGCAGGAACTCTGCCTGGCACAGTCTTTCCATCTGAAGCCACCCCTGGAGAAGCCAACCCCATCCCCACCCGTCAACGGCCTGGCCGCCCCACTGGCCTACCCCAATGGCCACTACTTCCAACCCCTGTGGAACAACATTCTGCCCACTCCCAATAGCGACAGCTCGGGGTCTCAGGACCTCGTGGTGCCATTCCATGGTGGGCAGCCCGTGGGCGCACCTGATTGTGTGGCGGTGACTGCTGGGACCCACTTCTGGGCAGGGACCAGGGGCAGTCCAGTGGCAAGCTAGAACAGCTTGATACAAACGGTGGATTACCTAAGTGGGGATTTCCAGCAGGCCTTCTTCCGAGAACAGAGCCTGGCCATGCTGAGCAAGGCCCACCGAGCCCCTGGAAACCGAGCCCCTGACCCCACAGATAGTCGAAGTCTTCATATTCAGCACCCAGGGTATAGATAGGGAGCCCTGGTGCCCTCCAGTTCCACGTCATACGTCACCTTCCTAGGTTTAGTCTTACTTTTGAGTAATTGGATAGTCTCAAAGTTTCACTGCTCCAACGTGATCATTCTTAGAAGTCTAAGAAAGGGAATTTAGTGGGATCTAATTGAGGACAGAGCAGGGTCCTTTTTGCCCTCATCTTCACTCGTACCAGCCCCAGCAACTTTTGGGTTTATGTTGGGACCTAGTCTCAACTTTCATGCCTTGGAGAAGGAAATGGCAACCCACTGCAGTGTTCTTGCCTGGAGAATCCCAGGGACAGGGGAGCCTGGTGGGCTGCCGTCTATGGGGTCTCACAGAGTCGGACACGACTGAAGTGACTTAGCAGCAGCAGTTTCACTTTCATGCATTATAGAAGGAAATGGCAACCCACTCCAGTGTTCTTGCCTGGAGAATCCCAGGACATGGGAGCCTGGTGGGCTGCCATCTATGGGGTCACACAGAGTCGGACAGACTGAAGTGACTTAGCAGCAGCAGTAGCAGCAGATGTTTTTCTGGAATTCCCTTGCTTTCTCCATGGTCCAACAGATGCTGGCAATTTGATCTCTGGTTCCTCTGCCTTTTCCAAACCCAGCTTATACATCTGGAAGTTCTTCGTTCACATACCGCTGAAGCCTAGTTTGAAGGATTTTGAGCATTACTTTGCTAGCATGTAAAATGAGTGCAATTGTGTGGTAGTTTGTACATTCTTTAGCATTGCCCTTCTTTGGGATTGGAATGAAAACGGACTTCTTCCAGTCCTGTGGCCACTGCTGAGTTTTCCAAATTTCCTAACACACTGAGCCACACACAATGGTGTGCTCTCTTATTTATCAATAGATGCTTTAAAGGAAAATTCCTTAACCAGATCAACACACTTTTCTAGTTGATTTTAGATCTCGTTGATTCTAGTTCCTGGAAATTTCTATGCAGTGTCTTTCTTATTTAAACTTGCACCTAGTTTTTCCTGAATTGTTATAGTGTTCTTAAAATTAAAGCTGAGAGACCTTTTGGTCGTCCACTCTCTTCTCAGTCCCTGCTCCTGATGGCCCTGAGGGTATGTGTGCTGGGTGGGCCCCCAAGAGTAGGATGGTACTGGGGCTGGGGGGTAACTAGGAGGGGAAGCGTCACTCTTGCAGCAAGGATGAGGAAGACGAGGAGACAGCAAGGACAGGCCCAGAAGCAGTGGTCCAAAGAGGAACAAGCAGTGAAAAAATCTCGGCATGGAAATTGCCAACCAGGAGACTGAAAACAAGGATGAAAGGGGGCAAGATGCTACTAAAGGAGAGCCTTTGGCCCTCCTTTGGAAGCCGTGCACCTAGAGGAAATCGTAGGTGCTTCCATGTCAGGCAGCCCTTTCTGCATTATAGATGGGACATGGCTCAGAGGCTTGCAGAGCCACAGACAAGGGTGAGAGAGGAGAATATAGGAAGCACTGGGGAGGAGGTGAGGCAACTAATGGAAAAGCTTTGGGAGAAGCAGTTGAGTTAGCAGGCAGTTAGCAGTGACCGCCTCACCACGGCCATCATGATGAGTTACGCCTTATGCCTTGATGCCTGATGCTAACAGAGGGCCGTCTGCTTCCTAAACGTGCATGTTTGTGACAGACCTTTGTTGTAAATCTTTTGGTGGTGTTTCTTGCAGGCCTCCTGTTACCGGCTTCTCATTGACTGTTGTGTTTTTGACCCAATCTGTTAAGTTTCTGTCAGAAGTGGTTTTACCTATTGCATGGAGAGATGTTCATTATATACTGTGAAGTTAATAAAGCAGTTTAAAAATGCAAAAAAAAACCCAACACAACAGCAACAACAAATAAAACTGAAACAGTAGTCTAACCAAAGGTCATCACCTCAGGCTCTTTAACTGACCTGTCAAATGCCTTAAAAATAGTGTTTCATCTAATTTGCCATATCCTATGATCTCCAGCTCAAGTGGGATAATTTGAAGAAAAGCAGAGGAAAGATGATTATTTTTTCTTTCTAGATTTCAGTGGGTCAAATGTAATTAATCAAGTTGTAGAAATTAAAAAAAAAAGTGTGAAGGCTCCTCTAAAGGTGCGATATTATATTAAAACTTATTTAATTTGAGGAGAATAATGTGAAGAGAAACTAGGTTCCAGGCCTGTGACCTGTAAAGTCACTTAATCTCTCTGAGACTCAATTTGCTCATCAATAAAATAGCAACGGTAATGATATCTCCTCCGCAGGGAAAGGACTAAATAAGATAATACAAAAATGAAAACGTTTTGCAAACTAAATGGAGGTTTGCAAACAGTGCATTACCAATCCCACGTATATATCATGTAAACAATAATAAATGCGTTTGTAAGAATGCATGCCCATTCAGTTAATAACTGTGTGTCAGTCCTAGCTTGTCAGCGGCACTGAATGTCACCTTTACACCTTAACAGTGGTCGCCTGCCCTGGGATGGGGAGTAACCTGCTTCCAACAGTCTATGTTCATTTGTACTGCCTCCATTTTTCACAGGAAGACAGCTTTTACGGTGTTGCTTGTGCGGTTGTTTAAAAACAATAAAAAAAAAAGAGTTAAAAGTCTGCNGATATTATATTAAAACTTATTTAATTTGAGGAGAATAATGTGAAGAGAAACTAGGTTCCAGGCCTGTGACCTGTAAAGTCACTTAATCTCTCTGAGACTCAATTTGCTCATCAATAAAATAGCAACGGTAATGATATCTCCTCCGCAGGGAAAGGACTAAATAAGATAATACAAAAATGAAAACGTTTTGCAAACTAAATGGAGGTTTGCAAACAGTGCATTACCAATCCCACGTATATATCATGTAAACAATAATAAATGCGTTTGTAAGAATGCATGCCCATTCAGTTAATAACTGTGTGTCAGTCCTAGCTTGTCAGCGGCACTGAATGTCACCTTTACACCTTAACAGTGGTCGCCTGCCCTGGGATGGGGAGTAACCTGCTTCCAACAGTCTATGTTCATTTGTACTGCCTCCATTTTTCACAGGAAGACAGCTTTTACGGTGTTGCTTGTGCGGTTGTTTAAAAACAATAAAAAAAAAAGAGTTAAAAGTCTGCAAAAAAAAAAAAAAAGAATGCATGCCCATATCATCTTGAACTGGTTACATGCTAGAAAAGTTTGAAATATATTTGAGAAAGAAAATATAAATATTGAAAAATAAAACCAATGATAAAATTTATTTGAAGTTAACTTTGTTTTAAACTTAGAAATTAATTTGAGAAGTCAATTATATGTTTAAAAAAATCTATAAAAATTTATGTAAAACATAATTTCTAAAAATTTTCCCAGTCTAGAGAAGTCTTCTGCTGTACTTCTAGGATTATAGTGAGAAAAGTAGTTGATTGTCTATTTTTGTTGCTTATTATGAATGAATGATTACAGTTGAATTTATGGATATTATTTAATTAAAAAACCAAAATGTCCAATTGAAGGAAGCCTTAAGAAGCTATCAAAACAAGCTTGAATTAAATTTTGAGAAAGGAAACTATACATACATATTTGCTTTAAATAAATAATCTGCTTAAAATATTCAGTGACACAATTTGGAAAGGTCAGTTCTGCACATCCTGCTTAAATAGTCCCAGAAAACACACCTAAACATTAATGGTGTTTAAAGTCTTCAAGATTGTATCTTTACAAATTAATCCCAGTTTGATTGCAAGTTAATCATTTTCAGTGCCTTACTGATCTTTATTTAGAAGTTGATATCATAAACAAGTTTCAACTCTCAGGCTGCATTTAATGCCCACTGACATATCCTGTGTGTGTCTCCACATTAGTACACTTCCTAATAATAAAGGATGTTTTATTTACAAGTCTGTAAGCTCACCGAGATCCTACCGGTCCAGTGGGTTCATGAAAGGCGTGCATTAAGGAAATTTTGTGCAATGGACCTGAGCTGAATACACTTGAGATTTTCTGTGTCCATGATCTTGACAGTCCTTCAGAAATGAATATTTTTAAAACATTTTAGAACTATGTTATAGAAAGACAGAGTTGTAGTCAATGAAATATAAACCACCATTTCACATATAAGTCAGTATTTACTGAGCTGTCACTATACTTATTTTTATTTTTACCAATTCTTCTTCAGTTTCATATGAGTTAAACATTATGATGCTGCTATCTTACAAAAAATATAAAAATGAAAATAAGTTGTACCTTTTCTCAAGGTAAATAACATATTCAAAGTTGATATTGCATAATGCAAAAAATTACTATGTATATAATATTAAAAAAAAAAAGACTCGGTGTGGGGAGTACTATGTAGACAAATCAGTGATACACAGTATTATTCTAAAAGCAGTGTTTTTTAAACAAATGAAAATATTGGCACTGACTGATTTCCTTGCCTTAAAAATAGTAGTATCTTGAAATAGACCAAGGAAGTATCAAGTAATCTCTGACCAGGAAGTATCTAATTAAATATACGTCAGAGTTAAATATTATCCTTCAGTTAATAATAAACGTGAGTCTGAAGTGAACAGAGCCTTAAATGGACTCACAGAGTAATAAGCGGATCTCATTCACTTACGCTTTGTCGAGTACACCGAATGGTTGCTGAATCAGTCAGCTTTTGGTGTAACCAACACAGTCTCAGTGGCATAGAGCAGACAGCATTCACTTTTCTTCCTGTCGAGCATGTAGGTTGCCTGGGACAACTCTAATTCAGGCTGCTAGCAAATTCAGGTCTGCTCTACGTGTCTCATTCCAGGGGTCAAAATGAAGGGCCAGTGGCTACCTGGGGGTACATTCTCCTTGCAGTCAGAAACCTGCTGTGTTTCCTAAAGCCTCAGCCCAGAACTGGCACCCTGCTACTTCTGCCACCGTCCCATTAGATGAAAAAGTTAAGATGACCAAGTCTAGCATCAGTAGGGCAAGATGAGTGGTCTTAACGTGGATGCCCAGGTAGTGAATGTTTGCTAACAGTAATCAAATCATCTAAATGATCTATTGCACTTATTAGTAATTCAAAATGATACATTAGAAAGGGTTGGTAGCTTAATGAGAGGCGTGTGGAAGGCTTCTGAGATTCTGGTAATGTTCTGTTTTTCACCTGAGTGGTGGCAGTGGCTCATGTGGGTTCATTGGTGCTAATTCTTTGAGTTATAGGTTCATTCATTTATGGCCTTGTACATTTTCTGTAAGTTTGTAATACTTAAAAATAGAAGCTTGTATCTTTTAAAAAGAATCAATAGTCTGAGACATTTTCAGCAATTTTTTTCTTAGCTTTCTAAAGTTTTAGTTACTTTCTCTTAGAAGAGTCAGATTGAAATAAATGGCATGAATCTTGAAGTCTTTTGTTAAAAAACTGCTGTGAGGAAACTTAGGTCTTTTCAAAGAAAAACGCCCCTAAGATGAAATAGATATTATATTTGCACATTTATTAATAATGTGAAGATAGGCTGGCTAAGTTAATTAACTCAAGGAAATTTTTAAAAAATGTCTAAGGTCATTTCTGGGTACAAACAAAATTTTTAATTTTGCTCTTGGATATGGATTTCTAGTTTAATAATTTTCTGACTTTTCTATGTTTTCATATATATGAATTCCTATGCAATGTAATTTTAGCTTGAATGTTTTTTAACATGAAAGAAATAGTATCTTACACTGTAAATTCTCCTGATACATGTTTTCAGCTCATACACTGTTTTTTAGATTCATCCATGTTGTTACATGTGGATGGAATTCATTTTCACTGTTGTGTGAAATAACGTGATATGAGTAAACCACAGTTTATCCATTCGACTGTCAATGAATATTTGGGCTTTTCCCTGTCTATGCTATTGTGAATAGTATTATTATCAGTATTATTATTTACATGTTTCCAAGTCCATTTTTACACAAAAATGTTTCCAGAGTATTAATCTGAGAGCAGAACTGTGGCTTCCTAGATTATCAATATTCAGGTTTTCTAGACAATACAAAATTGTTTACCCAAGTGGCTGTTTCAGTATAAACTCCTACAACAAAGAATTCTCTGATTACTAATAAGGTTGAAAGTCTTTTCATGTTTGTCATTAATATTTTATTAGATTCCTTGTATACTTTGCCCATTCTAAAAATTAAATAAAAGTCTGTAGAGAAATATATTGGTCATGCAGTATAATCTTGCCAAAAGCAAAATGAAAATAATCAGAAAACATCCTGCCTCAACATATACCGCACACATGCCAAAGTTCAACGTCATCTTCGAATAAGTGATACATTTTTAAATAAAAATTTGAGAATTCAAAAACAATTTTCATAATTTATGCAACATGGATATATTAATGTATCCAAGTTGTCACTAGATAAAATTTTACTCTCTTGTATTTAAATCTTTTGAAGTGCATAAAGTTAAAACATTGGTGATATTCAAACTGTGGATGATAATATCAAAGTAGTGGGTTTCAAGGAGCATTTTAAAAAAGAATAAAACATAAATTATCATAATGCATCTCCATAGAGTATAAGAATTGTTTCCTCCTGAAACTTTCCAGTATTGTTTGTGTGTTTGTGTGACAAATTCAGGTGGCAGGCAAGGGAAGGGGGCAGGGGCAGGGCGGCAATGTATAGAGAACTGGACCTTATACAGGGTCAAAATCTAAAATACATTTGTCTGTGATGTCACTGTCAAAAAACCTGCAAAGAAAAGAAATGTCTGACACCCACTGCCTCTTCCAGAAGGAATATAGTCTCTAGTCCATGAACCTAGTCTTGCCTGCGGCTTTGGTAGGTTACTTGGCAACTTGAAGAAATCGTGACTCGTGCTGTGTCTAGAGAATAATTCCTCCCCAGAGTTATTGTAGTTATCCTATTTATAGCCAAGTCTCTGTTGAGTTAAGGATAAAAACAACTAAAGGACTGTTATTATAAAATGTTAATTAGTACTTCAGAGATGGCTGATGACAGCCGCAGTTCATTCTAAAGCCTACAGCCCAAATGAACAGCAGGTAGAGAAGTGGCAACAATGAACAGGCGGATGACTGGTCAATTTAATATTTGCTATGTTGTTCTTTTCACCCTTTGTGTGTTGCTGGTTCTTGCTCTCTTTTTCACATTGTAAAAGTTTAATGTGTACAGTGTGATGATTAAACACCCACACATATTTACTTTAAAATTTTTATTGGAGAATAGTTGATTTATGATGTGCTAGTTTCAAGTGTAAAGGAAATCAGGTATGCATCAGTTCAGTTCAGTTCAGTCGCTCAGTCGTGTCCGACTCTTTGCGACCCCATGAATCGCAGCAC